>JAPXFY010000012.1:92593286-92618350 GCA_030674185.1 Monoplex corrugatus | reverse complement strand
GTTGACCTCCTCCTCCTTCCAGGTGATCAGATTGATCTGTGAACTCGTAGAGAATGGCGGAAATCAGAACTGGTGATCAAATTATTTATGAACTCATCTAAAATGGCAGAAATCAGAAATGGTGATCAAATTGATATTAATGAACTCATCAAAAACTGCAGAAATAAGAAATGGTGATCAAATTGATATTAACTCATCGAAAATGTCAGAAATAAGAAATGATCAAGTTGATATTTATGAACTCGTCTAAAATTGCAGAAATCAAATGCATGAAAATAAATGAAAACGCCTGTTCAATCATTGAAACGAGGCAGGCATTCATACTTTTTGAAATGAAAGGGTAGGGGTACCATTCACACACATAAAACATGCAATATATGGTAAAAGGGCAGGGGTACCATTCACACACATAAAACATGCAATATATGGTAAAAGGGCAGGGGTACCATTCACACATACAATATATGGTAAAAGGGTAGGGGTACTATTCACACACATAAACATGCAATATATGGTAAAAGGGTAGGGGTACTATTCACACACAAACATACAACATATGGTAAAAGGGTAGGGGTACCATTCACACACAAACATGCAACATGGTAAAAGGGTAGAGTTACCATTCACACACAAACGTGCAATATATGGTAAAAGGGCAGTGGTACCATTCACACACATAAACATACAATATATGGTAAAAGGGTAGGGGTACCATTCACACACATAAACATACAATACATGGTAAAAGGGCAGTGGTACCATTCACACACATAAACATACAATATATGGTAAAAGGGTAGGGGTACCATTCACACATAAACATACATGTGGTAAAAGGGTAGGGGTACCATTCACACACATAAACATACAACATGTGGTAAAAGGGCAGTGGTACCATTCACACACACAAACATACAATATATGGTAAAAGGGTAGGGGTACCATTCACACATAAACATGCAATATATGGTAAAAGAACAGGGGTACCATTCACACACAAACAACAAATGGTAAAAGGGTAGGGGGTACCATTCACACATAAACATACAATATATGGTAAAAGGGTAGGGTACCATTCACACGCACAAACATACAATATATGGTAAAAGGGTAGGGGTACCATTCACACACAAACACAATATATGGTAAAAGGGTAGGGGTACCATTCACACACAAACATACAATATATGGTAAAAGGGTAGGGGTACCATTCACACACAAGCATACAACATGGTAAAAGCGTAGGGTACCATTCACAGAAACATACAATATATGGTAAAAGGGCAGGGGTACCATACATACAATATATGGTAAAAGGGCAGGGGTACCATTCACACACAAACATACAACATATGGAAAAAGGGTAGGGTACCATTCACACATACAAACATACAATATATGGTAAAAGGGCAGGGGTACCATTCACACACAAACATACAATATACTCCTAATCATAATTTAAGGGCCACTTCTTCCTTCCTCTCTAATTTTAAGTTGAAATAATTGACAATGTTTAGAATTGATTCTATGTTTTATTTCATCATTTCCACACCTGTTTTGGAAAAAGAAATTAGCACAATGACCCATTAGTGAACAGCACATGCATTTAAAGGAACATCCCCCCTTTTCAAAAAACAGAAAGTGTCAGATTTGGCCAATCTGTTTTCAATATCGCGTGTGTCCGCCCCGAGCCTGGATGCATGCTTCACAGCGCCGATGCATCGACCCCACAAGGGTACGGAGTGTGTCCTGAGGGATGGCCGCCCACTCGATCTGCAGGATGTCGACCAGCCTGGCCAGGGTGCCCGGTGGGGGGTGGTTGTCCCTGATGCGCCTCCCGAGCACATCCCAGAGGTGTTCAATTGGGTTCAGGTCAGGTGAGCACGCTGGCCAGGCCATACGGACGACTTCATGCTGCTCCAGGAAGTCGGTCACAAGGCGTGCTCGATGCGCAGGTGCATTGTTGTCCTGGAAGATGGCGCCTTGACCAAGGTCCACAAGCACAGGCAGTGCCACGGCCGCCAGAACCTCGTCCCGGTACCGGACCCCGTTCAGGATGCCATCAATGGGGAGCAGGGGGGTCCGGGTACCACGGCTCATGCCACCCCACACCATCACCGACCCGCCACCGTACCGGTTATGCTTTTGGACAGTGGCGTCAGCGAACCTCTCCCCTTGACGTCGCCAACCCGAGCCCGGCCATCGTTAAAGGTCTGGGTGAACCTGGACTCATCCGAAAACAAGACCCGGGCCCACTGTTGCCTTGTCCAGGTCACGTGCTCCCTGGCCCAGGTCATGTGGCGCACTCTGTTGACCGGTGACAGCACGGGTCGGATGGCCGGTCTCCGTGACCTCAAGTTTGCCTCATGTAGCCGTCTTCTCACCGTGCTGCAGCTGATGTTAGCACCTGTTGCGTCCCTCAGCTGACCCCTCAAGGTCACCGCAGTGGATGCCCTTTCCCTCAGGACGGAGAGGGCAAGGTAGCGGTCTTGCTGTCTTGTCGTTACTCTGGGTCGACCCGTGTGACGCCTTTCCTGGACTGCACTATATCTCTTCACATCCCATTCAGTAATAGTTCCTTGCACTAACTATGTCTCTTCACATCCCATTCAGTAATAGTTCCTTGCACTATATCTCTTCACATTCCATTCAGTAATAGTTCCTTGCACTATATCTCTTCACATCCCATTCAGTAATAGTTCCTTGCACTAACTATGTCTCTTCACATCCCATTCAGTAATAGTTCCTTGCACTAACTATGTCTCTTCACATCCCTTTCAGTAATAGTTCCTTGCACTATATCTCTTCACATCCCATTCAGTAATAGTTCCTTGCACTATATCTCTTCACATCCCATTCAGTAATAGTTCCTTGCACTATATCTCTTCACATCCCATTCAGTAATAGTTCCTTGCACTATATCTCTTCACATCCCATTCAGTAATAGTTCCTTGCACTATATCTCTTCACATTCCATTCAGTAATAGTTCCTTGCACTATATCTCTTCACATCCCATTCAGTAATAGTTCCTTGCACTATATCTCTTCACACTCCATTCAGTAATAGTTCCTTGCACTAACTATGTCTCTTCACATCCCATTCAGTGATAGTTCCTTGCACTATATCTCTTCACATCCCATTCAGTAATAGTTCCTTGCACTAACTATGTCTCTTCACATCCCATTCAGTAATAGTTCCTTGCACTATATCTCTTCACATTCCATTCAGTAATAGTTCCTTGCACTATATCTCTTCACATCCCATTCAGTAATAGTTCCTTGCACTAACTATGTCTCTTCACATCCCATTCAGTGATAGTTCCTTGCACTAACTATGTCTCTTCACATCCCTTTCAGTAATAGTTCCTTGCACTATATCTCTTCACATCCCATTCAGTAATAGTTCCTTGCACTATATCTCTTCACATCCCATTCAGTAATAGTTCCTTGCACTATATCTCTTCACATTCCATTCAGTAATAGTTCCTTGCACTATATCTCTTCACATTCCATTCAGTAATAGTTCCTTGCACTAACTATGTCTCATCACATCCCATTCAGTAATAGTTCCTTGCACTAACTATATCTCTTCACATTCCATTCAGTGATAGTTCCGTACACTATATCTCTTCACATCCCATTCAGTAATAGTTCCTTGCACTATATCTCTTCACATCCCATTCAGTAATAGTTCCTTGCACTATATCTCTTCACATTCCATTCAGTGATAGTTCCTTCCACTATATCTCTTCACATTCCATTCAGTGATAGTTCCTTGCACTATATCTCTTCACATCCCATTCAGTAATAGTTCCTTGCACTTTGTCTCTTCACATCCCATTCAGTAATAGTTCCTTACACTATATCTCTTCACATCCCATTCAGTAATAGTTCCTTGCACTATATCTCTTCACATTCCATTCAGTAATAGTTCCTTGCACTATATCTCTTCACATTCCATTCAGTAATAGTTCCTTGCACTATATCTCTTCACATTCCGTTCAGTAATAGTTCCTTGCACTATGTCTCTTCACATCCCATTCAGTAATAGTTCCTTGCACTATATCTCTTCACATCCCATTCAGTAATAGTTCCTTGCACTATATCTCTTCACATCCCATTCAGTAATAGTTCCTTGCACTATGTCTCTTCACATCCCATTCAGTAATAGTTCCTTGCACTAACTATGTCTCTTCACATCCCATTCCGTGATAGTTCCTTGCACTAACTATATCTCTTCACATCCCATTCAGTAATAGTTCCTTGCACTATGTCTCTCCACATCCCATTCAGTAATAGTTCCTTGCACTAACTATGTCTCTTCACATCCCATTCAGTAATAGTTCCTTGCACTAACTATATCTCTTCACATCCCATTCAGTAATAGTTCCTTGCACTATATCTCTTCAAATTCCATTCAGTAATAGTTCCTTGCACTATATCTCTTCAAATTCCATTCAGTAATAGTTCCTTGCACTATGTCTCTATATTAATTGTACTCAGAAGTATTCATTGTTATGAATCTAGGTGATAGTCTAACCGACCAATAAAGCGTTATTGTCATATTTCTGTGTGTGGTAGAAATGATTTACATGTCCTGTTTTCTCCTCAGCAAATCCCACTGGTATGCATCACTTCATCGGGGGCCATCGTCCTTACACAGCCTGGAACACACCTTGGCCCAACGGACAACCAGACTACGTTTGGCTGAATGGAGTGACCGTCAATAATTACACGTCACCTCCGTGGTACTCTAACGAACCCAACAATCCTGAGGGGGCTGAGAATGTCATGGTGATCTATACTACTCAGGGCAATTGGTGGCTGGGCAACTACTTCGATAACACAGCCAACAAGTTTGTGTGTGAATTTGCCATGTATTAGAAGTGCAGAAGATACATGGCGATGGACACCACGCCCGTAAGACATCTAATCGTCTTCAGTTTCAGTTTTCTCAACTCAGCATAAACCTTCAGTGTTTTAAAATCTAAATACTATGAAACGTCGGTTTGTTTTTGTCAGTTTATTTTAACATTCCTTTGTTTTTAAACTCTAAGGCCTTGTATTTTGTTCACCCTTACTAGGAGAGTTTGTGGTCTTTGATGCAAGTTAGAAATCAACCAGCTGCATGAAAATACGACCTTCCAACAACATGCATCATAATGATGGTGGACTATCGTGTTGGTCCAAGGGATCAGTAGGTACATTGGTGTCGTGACCTGCTATGGCTGTTCATGTGGAGTGTATGACCCATCTGGGACACACACGTTCTTCTGCAAACACTGTTAGCAAGACATCTTGTGGCCTTGAGTTCTGCTCCTGCTTCTGCCTGACCCTTTTCTGTTCAATAGCAATTGTTCTGCGGGATCTGCATTGGTCAAGTGTGATGGTTCCTTGGTCATAGTTCTTTACAGTCTTAAGGATGGTTATAGTTTCTTTACAGTCTTAAGGACGGTCATAGTTTCTTTACAGTCTTAAGGATGGTCATAGTTTCTTTACAGTCTTAAAGATGGTTATAATTTCTTTACAGTCTTAAAGATGGTTATAGTTTCTTTACAGTCTTAAGGATGGTCATAGTTTCTTTACAGTCTTAAAGATGGTCATAGTTTCTTTACAGTCTTAAAGATGTCATAGTTTCTTTACAGTCTTAAGGATGGTTATAGTTTCTTTACAGTCTTAAGGATGGTTATAGTTTCTTTACAGTCTTAAGGATGGTTATAGTTTCTTTACAGTCTTAAGGATGGTTATAGTTTCTTTACAGTCTTAAAGATGGTCATAGTTTCTTTACAGTCTTAAGGATGGTTATAGTTTCTTTACAGTCTTAAGGATGGTTATAGTTTCTTTACAGTCTTAAAGATGGTCATAGTTTCTTTACAGTCTTAAGGATGGTTATAGTTTCTTTACAGTCTTAAGGATGGTTATAGTTTCTTTACAGTCCTAAGAATGGTTATAGTTTTTCAAAGCTCTTAAAGAATCTCCTCCTTCTGCCATATAAACTGATACATTGTAGTCAGCTTCTCCAGGAGCACCTCGCCCCAACCACCTCCTGGTGCCTTGGCAGGCGTGGTTTGCTGTAGGGCTTTGATAGTCTGGACACGGGAGTATGGCTTGCTGGAAATTCCTTTACCGGCAGTTGGGTCAGCACTGACAGGAAGTCCTCAGATACTTATAACTCCTTGTTCAGCAGTGTGGTAACGTCCTCAGATACTTATAACTCCTTGTTCAGCAGTGTGGTAACGTGCTCAGACAAGCGTGATAAGATACCAGCTTTGTCTGTCAGCAGAACGGAGTGGTCAGCTGTAAGGACCGGTGCTGAACCGGAAGTATCAGGTCCATAAACTTCATGTAGGTCACCATGGAATGAATCACTTCGTTATCAAAGGCCGCTGTCTGGAGTTCTGTAACTTTTGTTTCCTGACGTTAATTCTTCTGTTGG
Organism: Monoplex corrugatus; assembly: GCA_030674185.1. NCBI lineage: Eukaryota > Metazoa > Mollusca > Gastropoda > Littorinimorpha > Ranellidae > Monoplex > Monoplex corrugatus. The sequence goes on along the minus strand of JAPXFY010000012.1, from coordinate 92,611,914 downwards.
ATAGGTCGCTATGTTTGCCTGTGTTTTTGTTTCCCCTGCTCACAGATCCTGTCACTGAGCAGATCCTTGTGAGTAGAGCGGAGTTTGTCACTGAGTTTGCTGATTTCTTCATCTCATTCTTTAACCCTTTGATTCCCGCACTCTGTCCATCAGCGTCCTACATTTTCAACCATGCTAGCAAAGCAAACACTTAATCCTTTGATTCCCGCACCCTGTCCATCAGCGTCCTACATTTTCAACTATGCTAGCAAAGCAAACACTTAATCCTTTGATTCCCGCACCCTGTCCATCAGCGTCCTACATTTTCAACTATGCTAGCAAAGCAAAAACTTAACCCTTTGATTCCCGCACCCTGTCCATCAGCGTCCTACATTTTCAACCATGATAGCAAAGCAAAAACTTAATCCTTTGATTCCCGCACCCTGTCCACCAGCTTTCTGCAGGAAGCTTGTGGATAGAATGAGGGAGTCCAAGGATTAAGTTTTTGCAGTTTGTGGACAGGGTGCTGGAGTCAAAAGGTGAAAAAGTGCCATGTTGACGTTTACTGCTCATGATAAACAGTGGATTGGATTGACAATTGTCCCTACATATCAGTCATGATGAATAGTGGATTGGATTGACAACTGTCCCTACATATCAATCATGATAAATAGTGGATTTACAACTGTCCCAACATATCAAACATGATAAATAGTGGATTGACAACTGTCCCTACATATCAAACATGATAAATAGTGGATTGACAACTGTCCCTACATATCCGTCATGATAAATAGTGGATTGGATTGACAACTGTCCCTACATATCAATCATGATAAATAGTGGATTGGATTGACAACTGTCCCTACATATCAATCATGATAAATAGTGGATTGGATTGACAACTGTCCCTACATATCAATCATGATAAATAGTGGATTTACAACTGTCCCTACATATCCGTCATGATAAATAGTGGATTGGATTGACAACTGTCCCTACATATCAATCATGATAAATAGTAGATTGGATTGACAACTGTCCCTACATATCAATCATGATAAATAGTGGATTGGATTGACAACTGTCCCTACATATCAATCATGATAAATAGTGGATTGGATTGACAACTGTCCCTACATATCAATCATGATAAATAGTGGATTGGATTAACAACTGTCCCTACATATCAATCATGATAAATAGTGGATTGGATTGACAACTGTCCCTACATATCAATCATGATAAATAGTGGATTGACAACTGTCCCTACATATCAATCATGATAAATAGTGGATTGGATTGACAACTGTCCCTACATATCAGTCATGATAAATAGTGGATTGGATTGACAACTGTCCCTACATATCCGTCATGATAAATAGTGGATTGACAACTGTCCCTACATATCAATCATGATAAATAGTGGATTGGATTAACAACTGTCCCTACATATCAGTCATGATAAATAGTGGATTGGATTAACAACTGTCCCTACATATCAGTCATGATAAATAGTGGATTGGATTGACAACTGTCCCTACATATCAGTCCTGATAAATAGTGGATAGGATTGACAACTGTCCCTACATATCAATCATGATAAATAGTGGATTGACAACTGTCCCTACATATCAGTCATGATAAATATTGGATTGACAACTGTCCCTACATATCAGTCAGTTTATTCCTTTTCTCACACTGGACCCAGCAGCAGGGGAAGTTTCAGTCTTTGTCTTCTGATTTTTCTATCTGGTGTTTTGTTTGTTTGTTTGTAATCTTACGCTTGACAAAGGCCAGTTGGCCGAAAATTTGCGCCTGTCTTGTCTTGTTGTTTTAAATATGCGTTCTTATTCTTCTTTCGTGTTTTTTTGGGGTTTTTTTTTTTTTTTTTTTGTTTTTTTTTTGGTTACCATGAACATGTGTTCCTTTTATTGAGTTACCCCCCTTATCATTATGGCCAGAACCTCTGCGTAAAGAATAAAAGGATAGGGTGAGATTGGGTCTCCTTGTTTACATCCCCTTTCTACACCAAACCATTTTGTAGTCTGACCGTTTATAACGGCAGTTGATTGTGTGTGTGTGTTTGTGTGTGTTTCTTTTTGAAAGATTTAGTCTATAGACAAAGAATAAATCCACTCCTTAAAGAAACTATTCCGAGACGTCCCTCCTGATGCAATTTTCCACTTTTTACAAGAGATCAAGAGATTTCATCTGATTGATTTTACGCCTGTTTAATCACATTTTAGATTTGCAAGGTTAACGGTGAGCATGGTTTTTAACTGTTGTCTTTTATCTTAACGGTTTTTTTGACGTGGTGTTAGCCCTGATGTCGCTCTAGTAGTTGGCTGGGCTATGAACTATATGAACTGAACTGAACTGAAACAATAAATCCAAACCCCTAGGATCTCAAAATGTTCAGCAGAAACCCAAAATCTAGTGAATCGAAAGCTTTTTTGAAATCGATAGAGAATAACAAACTCAGTACATTACGTTGATTTAAACCTAGAGGTAGAAAGAAACTCTAGGGAGAGCTAGACAACAGAAGGTCTTCAGAGAAGTAACCCCCTTTAGACAAGTGTTTCGGCCCTGAATTCCTTACACTCTCGGGGGGCCGGGCCACATCCAGGTCATGACTCCTGGATGCCCTTCTGCTGTTGTCTATTTTTTTTTTCCCACGCCGGGGATCGAACCTGGGCGATTCTGCGCTTCAGAACTGCGGTACGCGGTTTTACCAATGTGCTAACGGGGCACACATCATCTGTAGGGAATTTAATCCTTATGAAGTTCACTTTTTTCGTTCCTCCTTGCCCAGATCCAGCTTGAGCTCCTTTCTGCTGCCTCTGCCATCGCTTTAAGGGCTCTAGTCCTCTTCTTCCCAGAAATGGCGAGTTGTTTCATGAGATCATAAGCGGAGGTGCCCACAAACCCTCTTGCCCCGACCTCTATGGCGAAGATTTTGACCCGCAGACCTGCTTTCTTCAGGGTGCTGGCAAGACCGGCGTATTTTTCGGTCTTGTAGATATGTGCTTCTTCCATTCTGCTTTCGTATGGCACAGTGAGTTCTATCAGAATCACTTGTTTCGAGGAGTCAGAGTGGAGAGCGATGTCTGGTCTCATGCCTGTCTTTCTGATGACATCTGCTGTACACTCCCAGTCGACTGCTCCATCCAGAAGACCCTTTGGCAATGTGCTGGTTGTCATAGCACTTTCGGGCCAGACCTGTTTCCCTCCTGCTTTGTAGAACGTTGTCATAGCAATTGGTGCGTTTGGGGTCATGGTTTTTTCGCTAACCACATCTGTGATCACTTTCAGAACTTGGTTGTGCCTCCATGTATACCTTCCTTGGGCTAGCGCTACTTTGCAAGAGCTTAGGACATGTTCCACTGTTTGTTTCTTCTGACAGAGCGGACATGCTGGGTCGTCTGATTTCCCCCATTTCACTAAGTTTGCATTCGAGGGGAGCAGGTCATATACAGATCTGAGGAGGAAGCTTATCCTTAGAGGAGCCATGTGCCACATATCGTTCCAGCTGAGACTTCTTTGGAGTGCACTGTCCCATGTTGTCCATTGCCCCTGTTGACCTTGCTGGACTGCCTTCTGCACTCTTTTGACATCTTCTTCTTCCTTCAACTCCTGTATGATCATGTCTCTTTTTTCCTTCCCTTTGGCTTTGGACCACCACTGCATTTTTGTTGCTCCCAGTCCCTGTCTGTTGGTTTGCGTGTGTCCAATTATTTCTTTGATGCTGAGGTTTCTCTTGGCATTGTTTACAGCCTCTTGGACTTTCCACTTTCTGCCAGTTCTCAGCTTTGGATGAACTGATCTCACGATATTGTCTTCCGATTCCTCCAGCATGCTCAACAGTCTTGCTTTTCCAACTTTGTATTCCTCCACTATGGATTTGAGAGGTAGCTTCAGCATTGCTTGACGACAGTAGAATGCAACATCAGTGAGACCAGGTGGGACACCGAGCCATTTTCTTGTGTATTTGTTGATTTTGGCTTCCATTGCTTCGACTGTGCTGGTGCAAATGTCATAGATTAGCAGTGGCCACAGCAGCTTTGGTATCAGCATGAACTGTAGACACCAGACTTTGTATTTGCCTGGCAGTCCGCAGTTATCTATTTTCTTCAGGCCTTCTTCTGCTGTTTGCTTGGTTTCACATCCCCTTTGTGTGTCTTTCAGGGAGTCATCATACCATCTTCCGAGACTTTTTACTGGCTCTTCTGTGACAGTGGGGATGGCTTGGTTGGCTACCATGAATTTGACTGAATCTGCCACTTTTCCTTTTCGCAGTGAGAGACTTCGGGATTTCTTAGGTTTGAACCTCATTCTTGAAGAGGCCACCAGCTCATCCAGCTGCTTTAAGATTTGGTGTGTCTCTTCCTCATCCGTGGACAAGACTGTTGTGTCATCCATGAAAGCTTTCATAGGAGGCATCTGGTATCCATCTCCCAGATTCACTGGACCTGAACTCTTCATTGCAGCTTTCAAGATGACTTCCATTGCCAACACGAACAGTATGGGAGAGATTGCACAGCCCATTGCAATGCCCACCTCTAGGTCTATCCAGTCCGTGGTGTATTCTTTGGTAGAGAACCGCATTGAGAACCCTTGGAAATACTTCCTCAGCATTGTTCGGATGTTTTCTGGGATGTGATACATTTCAAGAGCCAGCTGGATCATATCGTGTGGAACTGATCCATATGCATTCGCCAGATCAAGCCAAACTACGTCAATGTCTCTCTTGTCTGTTCTTGCTTTTTGGATGGCATCCCAAATCAACGTGGCATGTTCCAAGCATCCAGGCATTCCTGGTATGCCTCCCTTTTGGACTGACATATCCAGATACTTGTTTTCAGTCAGGTATTTTGTCAATCTTGCTGCCATAACAGAGAAGAAGATTTTCCCCTCGACGTTCAGAAGTGATATTGGCCTGAACTGATTGATGCTGCTGGAGTTCTGCTCCTTCGGAATGTACACTCCTTCAGCTCTCATCCATTGGTCGCTGATCTTCTGGTTCCTCCATGCTGATCGAATCATCTTGTGGAGCCACTCGAGCACTTTTGGGCATTTCTTGTAGAGCAGGTATGGTATTCCGTTTGGTCCAGGTGCTGACTTGGCTCTGGCTTTCTTTACTACGTTCTTCACTTCATCCAGTGTTGGTGGTTTGTTATTGAATTTTCCTTCTGGCGCTGCAGGCCAAACCAGATTCTGGATTTCAAGTGGTGCCTCGCGCTGAGAATCGGAATATGTTTCCCTGAGATGCTGCTCTAGGGTTTCCTTGCCCACTGTGAGAGTCCCTGATTTGGGTTGTTCAAACAGCTTTCTTGAAAAGTCAAAGGGATCTTTGAAGAAACGATCTTGAGTCTTCTTCTTTTTGCTCTTTCTTCGCCTTGCTGATTCCACTTTGCTGAGAGCATTGTGTTTGGCCTTCAGATCTTTCCAGAGTTCCAGGAGCCCTTGCTTCTCGAATTCTGAGGCAGTTTTCATTCGCTTTTTAAGCTTCCTTTTCTCCCTCCGGATGCTCTCCATCTGTTGCTGTCTTCTGGATTTCTGGGGAGGCGTTTTTGTCTTTGGCTGCTTCACTCCATAAGTGTCCCTGCAGATAGAGTATATGATGTCTCCGTATGTGTCAAGTTTGTGTTCCAGCGTACTGTTCCCTATTAGCGCATTCAGCTTAAGGACAAGTTCCTCATCTAATTTCTCCCATTGTTCTTTTGCACCGGCAGGCGGCAAATTGAGTTTTCCACGTTTGGCGTTAAGAGCTTGTGCAAAATCCGCATCAGAACCGTCAGCGTGGATGTCCTTGGCACTATGGTTTAATTCCTGGCCTTGGTCATCCAACGTCTCACCTGCTATCGCAGTGCGCTGCTGCTGGTTCGTATGTGTCTTCAAACAGCCCATTTTTGTCCTGTGGATCTTCATGCCGCGTTTGGTGGTGAATCTCCTTCCACACGCACACGGAAATTCCAACTGGTCATTAATCATGGTCCGTTGTGCGTTTCCAGTCGTGATGGAGTCAGTGCCGATGGATTCATCATTATGTTGGTTTAAATAATTTACTAAATCAGATGATACTTCTATATTGTCTCCTATAAATCTGTTTGCCATAAAACCTGTCTGATCTTCGTTAACAAAGTAGTGAATAAACCTAACTGGTTTTGTTTGAAATACGTGGTGATCGTAACTAATAAAGCAGAGAAATAGGGCGCCATTGTTTTATGAAAATAGACACTTTTAAGCATTTAGAGCAGCTCAGAGAATAGACTAGTCTGAATTCGCTATGGACTTTGCATTGCAAATTTCGAAAAACATTCACTAAACAAACAAACACAGTTCCTCTCTAAATAACTCACAAATTATTACTAATACTCCTATATGTCTTATCCGTGTATATATATATATATATATGTATGTATATGTATGTATACGTGTGTATCTCTCTCTCTCCTCTTTCTCTCTTTCACACACACTCTCTGTCTGTCTGTCTGTCTGTCTCTCTCTCTCTCTCTCTCTCTCTCTCTCTCTCTCTCTTATATATATATATATATATATACACATATATATACATATACATATATATATGTATATCTCTCTGTCTCTCTGTCTGTTTGTCTGTCTGTCTCTCTCTCTCTCTCTCGCTCTCTCTCTCTCTCTCTCTCTCTCTCTCTCTCTCTCTCTCTTATATATATATATATATATATACACGAGTATAGATATACATGTATGTATATGTGTATATATATACATATATATGTAATAAATATATATATGTGTATGTGTTTGTGCGTACGTGGTGTGTGTGCGCGCGCGCGCGCGCGCGTGTGTGTTGTGTGTGTGTGTTTTGTGTGTGTGTGTTTGTGTGTTCATATGTGTGTGTACATGTGTCCTTGTGTGCGCGCATCGTGCGTTATCGGTTACCTAGTTCAGAGTGTATACAGGGGAAGCAACAATAGTAAGCTTTATTGTTTCTCAAATTAAGCGAGTTTTCCCCCTTCGGTCGTGTACCTTTCCAGTACTGCTTTCAGCGTCAATGCTATCGTGAAAAAAAAATTCAAATAAAAATTTACTGAAAAGTTAATTAAAAAAAAACAGCAAAAATTTGATCACTATGTCACTGAAGGTTCTGGCTAAGTTACTGTGTTCGTTTCTTGGAAAGGTAAATTTAACGTGTTTAACTGAGAACTGATGCTATATATTTTGAATGGCAACATGCTGGCAACATTGTAGGCTATGCGACCTTGACAGGCAGTTGGGTAGACAATCTCAAGACTTGCCAGCGGGCCGCTCCTGCAAAGGTTTGTGTAAAGGTTATGAGCTGTCCAATAACGCAGAGGTTATAGGGGAGTGAATGAGATGGACGGGACTTGCGGAGAGGACGAAGACACACAGGGTGGGAGAAGTAATTGCAGCGACAAAGGATAGATTCGTATAGAGGGTCATGATTGCCAACGCCATGTGGCAGGGCACATGATGATGATGATGATGATGATGATGATGATGATGGTGATGAAGAATGATATGCTGTAGGCCTTAACTTCTCATAGGGCCAGCATCAAGAGGACAGCCTGGGCCTCAGTAGCTCAGTTGGTTGAGCGTCGGATTCACATGCTAATGGTTGTGGGTTCGAATCCCAGGATGCGCAAAAGTAAAACTGAGCTTCTTACTGTCCCACCTTAACATCATTGTTGTTCTGGTGGTGTAAGTATAGGATTAGATAAGTCCCCCCCCCCCCCACCCCCAATTTAAACGGCCTTCTCACTTTCCCATCTTAATATTATTGTTGTTCGGGTGGTGTCAGAATAGGATTAGATAAGTCCCTCCATTAAAACTGGCCTTCTCACTGTCCCATCTTAACAACATTGTTGTTCTGGTTGTGTCAGTATAGGATTAGATAAGTCCCTCCATTAAAACTGGCCTTCTCACTGTCCCATCTTAACATCATTGTTGTTCTGGTGGTGTCAGTATAGGATTAGATAAGTCCCCCATTAAAACTGGCCTTCTCACTGTCCCATCTTAACATCATTGTTGTTCTGGTTGTGTCAGTATAGGATTAGATAAGTCCCCCCATTAATACTGGCCTTCTCACTGTACCATTTTAACATCATTGTTCTTCTGGTGGTGTCAGAATAGGATTAGATAAGTCCCCCACCCCCCATTAATACTGACCTTCTCACTGTCCCATTTTAACATCATTGTTGTTCTGGTGGAGTCAGTATAGGATTAGATAAGTCCCCCCCCCCCCCCATTAATACTGGCCTTCTCACTGTCCCATCTTAACATCATTGTTGTTCTGGTGGTGTGCAGTGTAGGATTAGATAAGTCCCTCATTAAAACTGGCCTTTCACTGTCCCAACTTAACATCATGTTGTTCTGGTGGTGTCAGTGTAGGATTAGATAAGTCCCCCCATTAAAACTCGCCTTCTCACTGTCCCATCTTAACATCATTGTTGTTCTGGTGGTGTCAGTGTAGCATTAGATAAGTCCCCCCCCCCCCCCACCCCCAATTTAAACGGCCTTCTCACTTTCCCATCTTAATATTATTGTTGTTCGGGTGGTGTCAGAATAGGATTAGATAAGTCCCTCCATTAAAACTGGCCTTCTCACTGTCCCATCTTAACAACATTGTTGTTCTGGTTGTGTCAGTATAGGATTAGATAAGTCCCTCCATTAAAACTGGCCTTCTCACTGTCCCATCTTAACATCATTGTTGTTCTGGTGGTGTCAGTATAGGATTAGATAAGTCCCCCATTAAAACTGGCCTTCTCACTGTCCCATCTTAACATCATTGTTGTTCTGGTTGTGTCAGTATAGGATTAGATAAGTCCCCCATTAATACTGGCCTTCTCACTGTACCATTTTAACATCATTGTTCTTCTGGTGGTGTCAGAATAGGATTAGATAAGTCCCCCACCCCCCATTAATACTGACCTTCTCACTGTCCCATTTTAACATCATTGTTGTTCTGGTGGAGTCAGTATAGGATTAGATAAGTCCCCCCCCCCCACCCATTAATACTGGCCTTCTCACTGTCCCATCTTAACATCATTGTTGTTCTGGTGGTGTCAGTGTAGGATTAGATAAGTCCCTCCATTAAAACTGGCCTTCTCACTGTCCCATCTTAACATCATTGTTGTTCTGGTGGTGTCAGTGTAGGATTAGATAAGTCCCCCCATTAAAACTCGCCTTCTCACTGTCCCATCTTAACATCATTGTTGTTCTGGTGGTGTCAGTGTAGCATTAGATAAGTCCCCCTTCCCCCACTTCCCTGGGATGGTTATCCCCGTCGGCCATACTACCCGAGGTAGGTGCTGATGTAAAACTGAACCAAACCATCAGATCAATCAAAATGGTGTCCATCGTTTCTCCATCGTTGCATTACCTCCGCTAACCTGGAAGAAAGTTACCCAACAATATCTGGGTATTCTGGAGGCCGCACATACAAAGATTTTCTGGGGGAGATTGGCAACCTTGCAAAACCCGTGCAGTCAAACTGGAAGATCGTGGCTGGAGCTCTTTATCTTCACCAACCTTAACATTGTGGTTGAAGCAAAGCAACGTTGGAAGCTTCTGACAGCTAACTGTCGAGAAGAGTTGGCAGCTATGTGTGATGGTGATTTTTATTATTGTTATTGTTATTGTTGTTAAAGCCCAGCCGCCTGCGTACAACCATATCAGGGCTATAACCGCTTCAAAACACACAAAACTTCAACTAATTACACATATCAATACATTCACGCACATAATCTAAGGGTATACCCTGGTGTTGAACACTCCATCCAATTTATCGCACAGAGGATTTAAAAAACACACCTGAATACAAATATAATCATGCCTAAGGACACCAAAACATGTATACAAAACAGGCCTAATTTACCTAAAATTGCTTCTGCATTTCTCACCTCCCTAGAGCCAAAAATGCACTGAATACATGTATCCAATTATCAATCCTAAGAAAATTACGTAAGACTTTATCGAAGACATACAGGTGAGTGGACCATCAAGGCAGAAAATGATAGGAAGAAATGACAGAAAACAAAGGAACAAGACAGAAACAAAGAGAGTGACAGAAAAGAGGAAATTTCTAACACAGAATTTCCAGAAGGAGGGGATACTATTTATACTGAAAGAGCCCCCGGCATCCCCACGGGGGAGAGAGATGATGGTTAGGACATCAGACCCCCAGTCAGGTGTGGGAGCGACACCTCCTACCTCTCATGTAAGGATGGGGTTCTAGGGTATGGTAAAGGATGGAGCTTTCTTCCATCTCCTGGGTATGGTAAAGGATGGAGCTTCATCTCCTAAAACTTCCCCTCCTGGGTATGGTAAAGGATGGAGCTTTCTCCCATCTCCCAGATTAACGTAAGTTCCTTCAAAGGAAATAAGAGGGAAGCAGGGAGAATTTTAAATATTAACTAAGCAACATAACTTTTGAGAGTCACGGAGTTATCTCCCATGTAGAATTTCTCAAATCCAACACAGTTTGCACTACCCATTCAGCTAGCATAGACGCAGCCACAAAACATAAAGTTGTAAGCTCAGAACATTCCTGCCCCTACTTTCAGTTTGCGTGTGTTTTGTGGCCTGGAGATTTTGTCTTTGTTGGTGATTGCTTTGGTGAATGATGAGAGTGCACGCCTTGGTTTGATTCTGGACTAGATTTGGCGCCTTATAAACATCATTATCACCATCATTATCATCGTCATCATCATCCACATCACGACACCATCACATATCGTCGACATCATCATCACCACCATCATCGTCGACATCATCATCGTTCTGAGCTTACAACCTGTCCCTGCCTGTGGTATAACCATCATCAATATAACAGAACCAGCTACCGCTACCTGTCTGGTATAACCATCATCAATATAACAGAAACAGCTACCTCTCTACCTGTCTACCTGTATGTGATATACCTATCAATATAACAGAACCAGCTACCTGTCTACCTGTATGTGATATAACTATCAATATAACAGAACCACTTACCTGTCCTACCTGTCTGTGATATAACCATCATCAGTATAACAGAACCATCTATCTGTGTACCTGTCTACCTGTCTGTGGTATAACCATCCAATATAACAGAACCAGCTACTTGTCTACCTGTCTGGTATAACCATCATCAATATAACAGAACCCTACCTGCCTACGCTGTTAACCTCTCAATATAACAGAACGTTACTGTTACCTGTCTGGTTAACCATCATCAATATAACAGAACCCCTACTGTCTACCTGTCTACCTGTCTGGTATAACCATCATCATATAACAGAACCAATCCTGTCTACCTGTCTGGTATAACCATCATCAATATAACAGAACCATCTACCTGTCTACCTGTACTGTGATATAACATCATCAATATAACAGAACCACTATCTGTCTACCTGTCTGTGGTATAACCATCATCAATATAACAGAACCAGCTACCTGTCTACCTGTCTGGTATAACCATCATCAATATACTGAACCACTACCTGCCTACCTGTCTGTATAACCATCACAATATAACAGAACCATCTACCTGTCTACCTTTCTGTGGTATAACCATCATCAATATAACAGAACCAGCTACTGTCTACCTGTCTGGTATAACCATCATCAATATAACAGAACCAGCTACCTGCCTACCTGTCTGGTATAACCATCATCAATATAACAGAACCATTACCTGTTTACCTGTCTGGTATAACCATCATCAATATAACAGAACCAGCTACCTGTCTACCTGTTACCTGTCTGGTATAACCATCATCAATATAACAGAACCATTACCTGTCTACCTGTCTGGTATAACCATCATCAATATAACAGAACCATCTACCTGTCTACCTGTATGTGATATAACATATCAATATAACAGAACCATCTATTTGTCTACCTGTCTGTGGTATAACCATCATCAATATAACACAACCAGCTACCTGTCTACCTGTCTGGTATAACCATCATCAATATACAGAACCAGCTACCTGCCTACCTGTCTGGTATAACCATCATCAATATAACAGAACCATCTACCTGTCTACCTTTCTGTGGTATAACCATCATCAATATAACAGAACCATCTACCTGTCTACCTGTCTGGTATAACCATCATCAATATAACAGAACCATCTACCTGTCTACCTGTCTGTTGTATAACCATCATCATATACTGAACCAGCTACCTGCCTACCTGTCTGTGGTATAACCATCATCAATATAACACAACCAGCTACCTGTCTACCTGTCTGTAGTATAACCATTCAATATAACACAACCAGCTACCTGTCCACCTGTCTGTGGTATAACCATCATCAATATAACACAACCAGCTACCTGTCTACATGTCTGTGGTATAACCATCATCAATATAACACAACCAGCTACCTGTCTACCTGTCTGTGATAAACCATCATCAATATAACATAACCAGCTACCTGTCTACCTGTCTGTGGTATAACCATCATCAATATAACACAACCAGCTACCTGTCTACCTGTCTGTGGTATAACCATCATCAATATAACACAACCAGCTACCTGTCTACCTGTCTGTGGTATAACCATCATCAATATAACACAACCAGCTACCTGTCTACCTGTCTGTGGTATAACCATCATCAATATAACACAACCAGCTACCTGTCCACCTGTCTGTGGTATAACCATCATCAATATAACAGAACCAGCTACCTGTCTACCTGTCTGTGGTATAACCATCATCAATATAACACAACCAGCTACCTGTCTACCTGTCTGTGGTATAACCATCATCAATATAACACAACCAGCTACCTGTCTACCTGTCTGTGGTATAACCATCATCAATATAACACAACCAGCTACCTGTCTACCTGTCTATCTCTCCATTATAACTATCGACAACTGAAAATGACATGAACGCCCAGAGGAAGACAAAGTTTGACTTGTGCTATTTGACAACGGTGGACAAAGTTTGACTTGTGCTATTTGACAATGGTGGACAAAGTTTGACTTGTCCTATTTGACAATGGTGGACAAAGTTTGACTTGTGCTATTTGACAATGGTGGACAAAGTTTGACTTGTGCTATTTGACAATGGTGGACAAAGTTTGACTTGTGCTATTTGACAATGGTGGACAAAGTTTGACTTGCGCTAAGTTGACAATGGTGGACAAAGTTTGACTTGCGCTATTTGACAATGGTGGACAAAGTTTGACTTGTCCTATTTGACAATGGTGGACAAAGTTTGACTTGTGCTATTTGACAATGGTGGACAAAGTTTGACTTGTGCTATTTGACAATGGTGGACAAAGTTTGACTTGTGCTATTTGACAATGGTGGACAAAGTTTGACTTGTCCTATTTGACAATGGTGGACAAAGTTTGACTTGTGCTATTTGACAATGGTGGACAAAGTTTGACTTGTGCTATTTGACAATGGTGGACAAAGTTTGACTTGTGCTAAGTTGACAATGGTGGATAAGTGATAAAGGACTTGCCGCAATAATCGATCACCTGTTTCCGTTTGATTGATGCGTTGTGTGGCACTGTGAGGGGTCATATTCCAATCGTAGAATATGTTTACGTCACTGGAGAGCCTTCCACCTCCTGTTTTCACGCTCCTTTTTGGAGAAACAAACGGAACACACACACACACACACACACACACACACACACACATATGTACACACACACACATATGTACACACACACACACACATGTACACACACACACACACACACACACATGTACACACACACACACACACACATGTACACACACACACACATGTACACACGCACACACATACACACACACAACACACACATGTACACACACACATGTACACACACACACACACACACACACACACATGTACACACACACACATGTACACACACACACACACACACACACACATGTACACACACACACACACACACATGTACACACACACACACACACACACACACACACACCCCGAATGGGGAATGGATACAAATGTACTGATTCATCTGTCAACAGCGCTGGTCAGGTCTAAATTATCCTACGCGCAAGAAGTTTTCTTCAATGCACCCAAATATTTACTAAAAAAGATTCAGAGCTTGGACTGCAAAAGTCTTAAAATTGCACTAGGTGTACCAACTCATGCTTCTACTCTGGAAACGTACAAAGTTGCTGGAATTCTACCTTTAAACAACCATCGTGAGTTAGCTACAGCAAAGTTTGCAATTAGAACTACTTCACAAGTGGATAATTTTGTGAGCAAAGAAATTAAGATAAGGTCTGATACTGACTTTCCAAAACGAGCAAAAAACATTTCATCACAAATTACAGCCGCAACTTACATATCTGGCCTGATCAAACAGTCCAACATAACAATGGATGAAATTGCTGAGAAACCAACGATAACGCCTATCCCTACATGGGAAATGCTAAATGCCACATTTGATCTCGATTATGCAAAAGTTAAAAAAGATGATAATGTCAACATTACGCTATCCACAGCTTGTGAACACGTCGATGAAAAGTACAGTACCCACCTCCACATTTTTACCGATGGGTCAGTCTTAGCAAACCAGAGCGCTGGAGCAGCCTTTTATGTTCCAAAATTTAACATTAAAAAGTCTTTTTTCATTGGGGCAAATGTATCTATATATACAGCAGAATTGGTCGCTGTTGTTCAAGCGTTGCATTATTTAATAAGCCTTCGGCCTGTGTCATTCAAAGTAGTTCTCTTTGTTGATTCAAAATCTGTATTATATGCCTTACAGTCTTTTGATACAGACACAAGACCTGACTTAATTATTGAGGCAAATCATCTAATACATTGTTTAAAGATAAATGGTTCGGAAATCAATTTATGCTGGGTGCCTTCTCATGTTGGTCTTCATGGCAACAACGTAGTTGACAGAGCAGCTAAATCCGGTGCCCTCCATTCTGAAAATTCCATAGAATTACATGTTAACACCTCGGTAAAAGAAGCTTACAACTCGCTAGAATTAGCATCATGGATTCGATTTCATGAACATTTAAATGAAAAATTTGTGTCTCAAAAAAGAATCAAACTTTCAGTTCAAAATATCTGTAAAAATTTGCAGTATTCCTCGTTATATCATTTGAGATTAATTGTTATGACATATTTTCGCATTCAACTGAACGCTTTGAAAACAAAATATTGTAACAACGTTTTATGTATTTGTGGCGAACAATTCACATTGTATCACTGTTTGTTTTACTGCAGAAAGCTTCGTTCCTTTTTACCAAAGACGTTTACACAAGGAAACTATCTTGAAACGCATTTTAAAGAAGTTGTATCGGATCAAGTTTTGTTAGTTAAAATTTCAGAATCATTGGTTCACAGTCCTGTTAATGCGTTACTTTAAGATTATTATTATAATTATGATTATTTTTGTTTTGTTTTGTTTTTATGACGATTTTTCTTTTACATTATTGATGTTAGCGTTGTTCTAGTTTCATTTCTCTGTTCATCCATATCCTTTTTCTTAAGACCTTGCCGCTTCCTTTTAATTTTTTTTTTACGTCCCTTACTCTGTTCCCCTCTCCCCTCCACCCCCCCCCCCCTATTTCATCCTCCATGCCATTTTTTCCCCGTCTAATATCACTTATAGTGAAAAGACGTTAAATCAAGCAACGAACGAACACACCCCGAAACAGCAAAGCAAGATTTCCAAGCCACTTTATAATATCCCTCTATGAAAAAACAAAACAAAAAACAAAAACAAACAAACAAAACTGATCAAAACAAAAGCAATAAATAAATAAATTAAAAAAAAGATTCGTTTCAAACACAGGCATTTCTAACTGCAAATCTCAGTGCAGCTTAGCTGAGCAACTGAAAAAGCACAGCTGCCAAAAATGACAAATATTATAAAAAGCATAATAAGTACTGTTTACACCTGAGATAAAATGGTACAACAACAACAACAACAACAACAACATCAATAATAATAACAACAACAACAACAACAACAACAACAGCACACAAAATAGACAAAAGAAAAAAAAAAGAAAAGTGGTGGGGTTTGAGGTGGAGCAAATGGTGGGGAAAAGTAAATGTATGTGACGAACATCGCTGTTGACCATTTTAGCCAGATCAAGTGAAATGACCAGTGTGACCTACGTAAGAGACATTATGCTGACAATGTTTCAATGAAGTTTTGTTGTTGCTTTTTCTTTCTCTCATATTTTTTTTCCTTCCATAGAAGTGTTGTAATAACGGAAACGTATTTCAATAAACCAAATTCCTGGAACACTGATGACGAGAGTTTTAATTTAACACTTTGACTCCTGCACCCTATCCACTAGCATCGAGTATCGTCATCAGTGACAGCAAAGGAAAAAACTTAACCCTTTGACACCCTTACCCTGTCCACCAGTTTCCTGACTTAACCCTTTGACACCCTTACCCTGTCCACCAGCTTCCTGACTTAACCCTTTGACACCCTTACCTATCCACCAGCTTCTGGACTTAACCCTTTGACACCCTTACCCTATCCACCAGTTTCCTGACTTAATCCTTTGACACCCTTACCCTATCCACCAGCTTCCTGACTTAACCCTTTGACACCCTTACCCTATCCATCAGCTTCCTGACTTAACCCTTTGACACCCTTACCCTATCCACCAGTTCCCTTACTTAACACTTTGACACCCTTACCCTATCCACCAGCTTCCTGACTGAACCCTTTGACACCCTTACCCTAACCACCAGCTTCCTGACTTAACCCTTTGACACCCTTACCCTATCCACCAGCTTCCTGACTGAACCCTTTGACACCCTTACCCTAACCACCAGCTTCCTGACTTAACCCTTTGACACCCTTACCCTATCCACCAGCTTCCTGACTTAACCCTTTGACACCCTTACCCTATCTACCAGCTTCCTGACTTAACCCTTTAACACCCTTACCCTATCCACAGCTTCCTGACTTAACCCTTTGACACCCTGACCCTATCTGCCAGCTTCCTGACTTAACCCTTTGACACCCTTACCCTATCCACCAGCTTCCTGACTTAACCCTTTGACACCCTTACCCTATCCACCAGCTTCTTGCAGGAAGCTGCTGGTTAGGGTAAGGGTGTTAAAGGGTTAAACTTTTGCAGCTGGTGGATAAAGTGCAAGCGTCAAAAGGTTAATGCAAATGTACACATAATAGTAAGTTTAGTCTGTAAGATCCTTGTCTAGATATCCATTTTGATTTCTTCTCGCATATGTCTGTTTATGCACCGTTTCAAACCATTCCCTTATGTCTATCTGCATGCAAGAGCATCAGAAATGTGCTGCAATTGTAGAAAATTGATTTTTGTATGACTAAGCACACTTTGGATCAGGTGAGTTAACAAACTGTCTGTGAGGTCGTGTGCTTTGTGAAATCAATATGTGATGCCAGTCTATTTGTGTGACAAAAACAGTTATAGTCGTGCACATTAAGATCCATTATTTCATGATTCTGCAAGCAAATGGACTCGCACGCGCACCATACACACAATAGCAAGAAATATTGAAAAACAAAATTATAGAAAAAAGTGATTGTTCTTAGTGAATGACAAAAAATATTGAAGGAAAAACAGATTTAGAAAACAATGATTGTTCGTAGTCAACAACAATAAATATTCAAGGAAAAAACATTTATAATTATAGAAAACAATGATTATTCTCAGTCAAAGAACAAGAAATATTGAAGAGAAAAAGTAGATATAGAAAACAATAATTGTTCTTTGTCAATGGCAAGAAATATTGAAAAAGTATAATTATAGAAAATAATAATTGCTCTTTGTCAATAGCAAGAAATATTGAAGGGAAAAAAGATATGATTATAGAAAACAATGATTATTCTCAGTCAAAGAACAAGAAATATTGAAGAGAAAAAGTAGATATAGAAAACAATAATTGTTCTTTGTCAATGGCAAGAAATATTGAAAAAGTATAATTATAGAAAATGATAATTGCTCTTTGTCAATAGCAAGAAATATTGAAGGAAAAAAGATATGATTATAGAAAACAATGATTATTCTTTGACAATAACAAGAAATATTCAAGTGAAAATGTAGATAAAGAAAACACTAATTGTTCTTAGTCAGTAGCACGAAATATTGATGAAAAAGATATAATTTTAGAAAACAATTATTGTTCCTAGTCAACAGCAAAAAATAGTGAAGGGAAAATAGACATAGTTATAAAAAACAATTATTGTTCTGTCATAAGGTGAGAGATATTGAAGGGAAAAGAATAAGTATAATTATAGAAAACAATAATTGTTAGTCAACAGCAAGGAATTTTGAAGAGAAAAAATATAATTACAGAAAGCAATGATTGCTCTTTGTCAACAGCATGAATTTTGAAGGGAAAACTATAATTCTAGAAAGCAATGATTTGTTCTTAGTGAATAACAAGAAATATTGAAGAAAAAAATATAGAAAACAATGATTGTTCTTAGTCAACAGCAAGAAATATTAAAGGAAAAAAGAGATAATTATTGAAACCCCTTAGCCAATAGTAAAAAATATTGAAGAAACAGATATAATTATGGAAAACAATAATTGTTCTTAGTGAATGATAAGAAACTCTGGGGAGAACTGGACAGCCTGTGGGGATACTGGGGGCTCTTTCAGTATAGATAGTATCCCCACCTTGTGGAAATTTA
>JAPXFY010000012.1:92571887-92593186 GCA_030674185.1 Monoplex corrugatus | reverse complement strand
AAGGTCTTCAGAGAAGTAACCCCCTTTAGACAAGTGTTTCGGCCCTGAATTCCTTACACTCTCGGGGGGCCGGGCCACATCCAGGTCATGACTCCTGGATGCCCTTCTGCTGTTGTCTATTTTTTTTTTTTTTCTTTTCCCACGCCGGGGATCGAACCTGGGCGATTCTGCGCTTCAGAACTGCGGTACGCGGTTTTACCAATGTGCTAACGGGGCACACATCATCTGTAGGGAATTTAATCCTTATGAAGTTCACTTTTTTGGTTCCTCCTTGCCCAGATCCAGCTTGAGCTCCTTTCTGCTGCCTCTGCCATCGCTTTAAGGGCTCTAGTCCTCTTCTTCCCAGAAATGGCGAGTTGTTTCATGAGATCATAAGCGGAGGTGCCCACAAACCCTCTTGCCCCGACCTCTATGGCGAAGATTTTGACCCGCAGACCTGCTTTCTTCAGGGTGCTGGCAAGACCGGCGTATTTTTCGGTCTTGTAGATATGTGCTTCTTCCATTCTGCTTTCGTATGGCACAGTGAGTTCTATCAGAATCACTTGTTTCGAGGAGTCAGAGTGGAGAGCGATGTCTGGTCTCATGCCTGTCTTGCTGATGACATCTGGGTAATTTCTCCACTCTGGGAGGTCTGCTGTACACTCCCAGTCGACTGCTCCATCCAGAAGACCCTTTGGCAATGTGCTGGTTGTCATAGCCCTTTCGGGCCAGACCTGTTTCCCTCCTGCTTTGTAGAACGTTGTCATAGCAATTGGTGCGTTTGGGGTCATGGTTTTTTCGCTAACCACATCTGTGATCACTTTCAGAACTTGGTTGTGCCTCCATGTATACCTTCCTTGGGCTAGCGCTACTTTGCAAGAGCTTAGGACATGTTCCACTGTTTGTTTCTTCTGACAGAGCGGACATGCTGGGTCGTCTGCTTTCCCCCATTTCACTAAGTTTGCATTCGAGGGGAGCAGGTCATATACAGATCTGAGGAGGAAGCTTATCCTTAGAGGAGCCATGTGCCACATATCGTTCCAGCTGAGACTTCTTTGGAGTGCACTGTCCCATGTTGTCCATTGCCCCTGTTGACCTTGCTGGACTGCCTTCTGCACTCTTTTGACATCTTCTTCTTCCTTCAACTCCTGTATGATCATGTCTCTTTTTTCCTTCCCTTTGGCTTTGGACCACCACTGCATTTTTGTTGCTCCCAGTCCCTGTCTGTTGGTTTGCGTGTGTCCAATTATTTTCTTTGATGCTGAGGTTTCTCTTGGCATTGTTTACAGCCTCTTGGACTTTCCACTTTCTGCCAGTTCTCAGCTTTGGATGAACTGCTCTCACGATATTGTCCTCCGATTCCTCCAGCATGCTCAACAGTCTTGCTTTTCCAACTTTGTATTCCTCCACTATGGATTTCAGAGGTAGCTTCAGCATTGCTTGACGACAGTAGAATGCAACATCAGTGAGACCAGGTGGGACACCGAGCCATTTTCTTGTGTATTTGTTGATTTTGGCTTCCATTGCTTCGACTGTGCTGGTGCAAATGTCATAGATTAGCAGTGGCCACAGCAGCTTTGGTATCAGCATGAACTGTAGACACCAGACTTTGTATTTGCCTGGCAGTCCGCAGTTATCTATTTTCTTCAGGCCTTCTTCTGCTGTTTGCTTGGTTTCACATCCCCTTTGTGTGTCTTTCAGGGAGTCATCATACCATCTTCCGAGACTTTTTACTGGCTCTTCTGTGACAGTGGGGATGGCTTGGTTGGCTACCATGAATTTGACTGAATCTGCCACTTTTCCTTTTCGCAGTGAGAGACTTCGGGATTTCTTAGGTTTGAACCTCATTCTTCTGTACAATTCAGTCGGTAGCAAATATTCACAGGAGAAAAACATGGGTTGTGGTGATACACAACGTAATGTGTCTGACCATTTTAAAGGCAAATTCCTGCAACAAAGCCTATAATTTGAGGAGGAGATGCTTTTCAAATGAGTCCACATTGACAATGCATCCATGGGAAAGTCAGTCACTAAATTTCCCCTGATATCCAGTTCAGTCAGCTGTGGCATATTTTGTATTGCTTTGCGCTTGATCGTTTGAATGTTGGAAAATGATAGATACAAATAAGTGACCTGTGGAAAGTACATGGGCAGTTTACTGTCAAATATACTGAGATGTGTTCTTGAAGCGTCTATTTTGTTTAGAGCATAATGAAACAGATAGTATGGTCTACCTGTTAGTAATGTCAGAGGGTTGTTTGCCAAAAGTAAAGTTCTTAAATTCCATAGCTGGAGAAAAACAATCCTATCCACAGTTCTCAGCTGGTTGTAGGTCAGATCAAGGTACTGTAGGTTGCGAAGCTTCACATTTGATATATTGACTAGAGAACAATAGGAAAGACTGAGCTGAATGAGATAAGTGTTGTTACTAAAATCCGTCAGCGTCATTCCTGAGCCTGTGGCTTCCATGTAACGAAGCTGGGGAAACAGGTCGGCACTGTAAGTCTGGAAACATAAGAAAGAATGACCTTGACATTGACAGCCATCAGGACAAGTTATGTCACACAGCCATTCATCATCACGCTGTGGACACTGACCCCAGCCATCACACAGATGATTTCCATGAACACAAACTTTAGAACCACGACACTGGTAAAAACCAGGACAGGTGAATATCTCACAGTCTTGTTCATCTTCACCATATGTACAGTCAGAAAATCCGTTACATCGAGTGTAGACAGGGAGACAGTACAACCAGTCTTCTGTACACCAGTAATGAGTGTCAGGACAAGACTGATGAGATGTCATCAGCTGCTGAGTAAAATAACCAGTACCATCCAGGTTGATGAAAAGTCGTTGAGTTTTCTGGGCATTTTTATGGATGGAATTCCTAATATAATCACTGAAGCAATTGACCTGATCAGAGTCATCAAGACAATCTGTGTGGTCATCACAAAGTTGGTTGCTCAATACACACTGACCATTGGTGCACAAAAAACCTCTGCAAGAAGGACGTTGACAGAATGACTCATCACTGTGATCTGGACAGTCGTGTCTGAAGTCACACACCAGGGTGTATGGCAGTGTTGTCATGTCATCATCACAGACAAACATGGCAATAGTATAACCAGCGTGATTTCCAGGATACATCGCTATGTCTGTGTTCTTAGTGCTCATGTTCCAGAACACGCATGATTTTGTATACATCATTTGTCCACAGTAAACTTGAAGATCACAGAACAGAAATGTATGTGCCACGTGACCCTTCAGACAATTTGATAACAACTGCTGTGTCCATGTCAATAGGGACAGGGTTGTATTTAAAACAGGGTAATCAGCTGTTTGAGCAGAACACATGTTTTGTGATTGTGATTTCACTTCACAAAGTATATCTTTTGAAAACGTACTATGAGAAGAGCTGTAAGCCACGTATCGTGCGCTAAGACTACCATATCTAATCATCCTTCTGTAAAAGTACATGTCATCACGTAGGTGAACAATGTTGTAGATCAGTGTGTTGTCAGACCAATGACGGAACTTGCTGTACATAAAAGTCACTAACTCCCAGCCTGTTGAGAAACCTGACAACAGTCTAAAGTCTTCACGCTGATTAAAGATGTTTAGGAAATCAACTTGTTCCTCTCTGGTTTTGACCGAAGCCAGCCGTCCACCCATCTTCTGACACGTATATGTTGCCAGTGCAGGAATTAAAGAAAGCTGTAGTTTAACATATACAAAACATTTATTACGTGAAGCCACCAAACCCTGACAATCAGGACTGCTGAAAGGACAGTGTTCTGTTTCATCCTGTCCATCTTCACACTCTGATTTCAGGTTACAATCCAGGTGGTGATGAAAGCTGAAATAGTGATCGACAGAACAGTTGAACAGACCACTGGGTAACTGATGGGGTTTAGCTGTCTTTGGGTGAAAAGAAAAAAATATTTTCAGACTGACACTGCCCTTTAACCATACATGTTCTGGGCTGCTGACATGAATTTGAATGTGTGATGTAGGAAAAACGCGAGTTGATGAGTTATTGTCACAACACACACGCAGGACACTTTGATGTGTATCTGTCTGTGTGTACATCAGGTCTGCGTACGTTTTTTGATTATACGGTGTTTCCTGAAAACTGAGCATGATAACCCAGCCAGGGGGCGCTTTCAGTTCTTCCCAGATGTGATGAGAAGCTTTCCGAATAAAAGTCTGACGTGGTAATAGCATGTACCCATGATAGGATGACTTAGATACTTTAATAAACCTATGATCTTTGATTGCTTGTATATGTAGTCTAACTAAAGACCTGTTATAGTGTGTAATAGACATGTAATTTCCAGAAGATTCGATGTACTCTTCTTCCAGAGAATGAGTATAACACCATGTTTCCCACATTTGTGAATACTCCTCTGCAACATCCCATGTAAATGTAGTTTTCCATTTCCTAGGGCCACACCAGTATTCCAAACGTTGGACCCAAGCCCGTACTAACATACCTTGTGGTACCTCTACATGCAGAAAACAGAAAGGAGTGAACTCATCACACATCCCATACACCACTCCCTGGTGTGTCAAAACGCCAGTTATTGTGTCAAACCAGCAGTATGACACATTGGCCTGTAGGATTGTGTAATCTGTTTGGTTCTGATTCATGATATAGTCTACACCTGGACAGAGGTCACTGATCTTCAGTGGATCAGTAGTGATGCTGGTGCTGGTGATATTCGTATTCTTCTAGTGATGATAATGATAATACAATAATAACAACAATAACAATGAAATGATGATAACATCAATGATGATGATAATAATAATAACAATAATAATAACAATAATAATAACAATAGTAATACTACTAATAATAATATATACATAAAGTAATAATCAGTACTACTACAACTACTAATACTCATAATAATAGCGATAATTAACGATAATAACAACAATATAATAATGATAATAACAGTGATAATTATCAGTGATAACAAGAATAATATTCGGAAGACAGTTGCAATGATAATGTGGTCAAAGTTAAAAAAAAATTATCAAAGGCAAGAGTTTGATAGAATTAACATGTCTCATCACCCTCATCAAGTGCCTTGCCACATGGCGTTGGCAATTATGGCCCTCCATATGCATCTGTCCCTTGCTGCTGCAAGCACATCTTCTACCCTCTTTGTCCTCAGCCACACTGCAAGTCTGTACAATATTTTTCCCTGGGTCTACCTGAAGCTCTCTTTCCCTCCAGCTTTCTTGTTGTGACCAGGTGCTCTAATCTCCTTTCCTCATAAAATGACCTATAAATGTTGCCTGTCTTTTCCTAATATTCCTTATGAATAATCTTCATGTGTCTGCATCCATCAAGACTGTCTCGTTTGTTTTCTTTGCTGTCCATGGATGTATCGCAGGAAGAATGCGTTGGGGGTGAGCATGAAAAATTGTTTCTCTACTTTGAAGTATCACAAGGAGAATTTGGTCTTGCCATCTATCAGGGAAAGAATTTAGTCTCTTTTTATCATAGGAGAATTTAGGGTCACTCTGTCTCCAACATCACATACAACCAGAAAGGAGAGTGACGAGAAGAAATACACAAATACGCTGGACATGATTCTCAAAGCAGTCCACACATAAATTGATAACTACAAAGCCTTTATTCAATTAAGAAAAAGCGTAATTCACCAAGCGTGTGTGCCATGAATCCTAATAGTCCTAAAACCCTAAGATGCACTACGAATCTTCACTAACTTACTTATCACTGAAATACTGAGCACTTCCATAATTCCTACTCTATTCCCTCTCTCTCTCTCTGCTTCATGGCAAAGAAAACATACTACCTACTTCTATCCCTACCCTAACAAAAGTATAAGATGAAACGTAGTCACATACCTTTAAGATAGATTGGAGACTTCTCTCGTTCACTGACTCACTGTCACACTGGGTGCCGACTCAGTGCTGACTCTCCCACTCTAGTTACTCTCCCACTAGTAAGTCTCCCACTCTAGTAAGTGACTCCTAACGACTGACTGCTAGCCTATATACAGTGCGATTCCCATTTACCGGTCTTTGTCTCAGCTACAAACATTCCCAGCTGCCCTCTAGCTGTCGATATCAATAAAACTGGGCAATTCAAATTTGGGGAACATGGCGATCCTGGCATAGCTGCCTTGGTCGTCATTCAACATACCTATAAATTTTCTTGGACAGTGATGGCGATATTGACATAGCGGCCATGGTCATCATTCAACATACCTATAAATTTTCTTGGACAGTGATGGCGATATTGACATAGCGGCCATGGTCATCATTCCACAGTCCCGTAATTTGCTTGGGCATTGGTATTTGCTGAGAAATGTTGGTAATCTGGTTATCTACCCTTTGTGCCCATTAAAGGTGGATAAGAACCATGTGAGAGTTAGATCCCGTTTGAATGGAAATTGCTGAGTGACAAATTAATTTATGGATGCCGTGATCTCCAGTGCGCCCACCTCATTAACTCATCTACCGAGTCGGTCAAAGGAATGTTGGTAATTCAGGCCATCCGCCTTTTGTGCCCACTAAAGATGGATGAGAACCACGTGGGCGCTAGACCCTGTCCGAATGGAAATAACTGAGTGACCAGTTGAATTATGGATGGCCTGATCTGCAGCACACCCACCTCATTAACTCGTCTCCCAAGTCACTCGAAGGAATGTTTCTTCCCCCTAGAGGGGGGGCCCCCTGTGATAATATGTCCCCTCCTCGACAAAAAATGTCCTCATTTTTTTATGTAACAGTATTGGGGAAATGGGAACATGAGGAAATAAGGTACAATTCAACACATATTCTCGCACATGAATGACAGGCGATAGGAAGGTTTGGGAATAAGGAATTTTATCATAGGATTAATGGGAAATGGAATGAATCTGAACACACATGTGCATGCTGACGGCACACTGTAGCAGTCGGGATGGGCAGGTCAGGTCCAGGTAGATCTCGTTCACCAGCTGTGGTAGGCAAAGTTCTGTTTACACAGTCAAGACTCTCACACGTGTACATATGTCGTGTTTGCACTATGAGAACACCATGCACACAGAGTTCATGTCCATATGACGTATGCCGAAGGACGTCCAAAGAAACGTGGATGAGGGAGACGAACTGGTGTGTCAGCAAGCAGTCAGGCTGAAGACAAAGAAGAAATGCAGACTGCCTGTTGACCGAAGACGTGAAAGTGGCGATACATATGGCAAAGACCATGTCCAGAGTCATGCCATCACACTCTGTGTCACCCTCTATAACAGCAATGTTAATATGTGTGCGTGGATGTGTCTCGTATGCAAACTTTGACTGAATTGGTAAAATGATGGTGTGTGAAAGGAGTCCATGTGACGTTTTAGTAAAGGATGGAAGATGGCTCAGGAACGTTGTTGAGCTGAGATGACTGGAGCAGAGGCCAGCAGCGGGACATTGGGATGATGAGCAGAAGTAGTTGCGTGGAATCATCCCGATAATGAAGATCAGTAGCTTATTGCACAATGTGTTCTGATTCATGGGACTTTGAGGGAATGGGATGGGAAAATTCAGCATTCAAATAAAGCAATCGCTTGTCATCCACGTCAAGAATAAGTTGACTAGGCAATGTATAGCAAAGAAACACAACTACAATATAACTGACATTTTCTGTAGTAGCATACAAAGTCTTACTATATCATACTATAGAACAAGGATATGTAACGCATAAAAGAAGGCATAAAAGAAGGCATGGCATGAAAAATGCAAAATAAGAATACAAGGAAAATGCTGTTCCAGAAAAAACCAACGTAGCTTGAAAACACAATGCATGTATGGAGAAATATGTCCTGGAAACACAATGCATGTATGGAGAAATATGTCCTGAAAACACAATGCATGTATGGAGAAATATGTCCTGGAAACACAAGATACACATACAGAAACAGAAATGCAGGTTGAAAAAAAACATCTTAATAATGTATATAACCAATACCTGAAAATACACTTCATACATGTAAGCAACCATAATAATCATTTCAGAAGAATGAATGACATGCAGCAATAGATCATTGACAGGCTGATACTTGATATCCTTACATGATTGTACGACAAGCAGTGGTAAGCTGCACTGCACCGTGAAGTCATTATGACAATTTAAAGTCATTGCAAGGAAGCGAAAAGCTTTCATCAAAGAGAAGTGCCACTTGAACTATCAACAGAAACACTAATACACATTGCCGACTGTCATGAATAAACAAGAGTGAAGAAGTGAGTGCACCTGTAGCACGTATAATGTTCATCACATAGGAAGAAGCAGCGACTCAAGGTTTCATGTTGCCAATGTTCATTTTGCAAATTATGAAGCTCAT
Organism: Monoplex corrugatus; assembly: GCA_030674185.1. NCBI lineage: Eukaryota > Metazoa > Mollusca > Gastropoda > Littorinimorpha > Ranellidae > Monoplex > Monoplex corrugatus. The sequence continues at coordinate 92,584,850 of JAPXFY010000012.1, read as the reverse complement.
CAGAAATGGTGTACCCACAATAATTAGCTTATAGCACTTGAATACACATGGTCGAAGCACGCTGAAAAAGTAAATGAAGTAACATAAAGTGGCCTGTGTCCTTGGTACGGGGTAGGGTATAACAAGTCTTGCAAACTTGTAACAGAGCTCAAATGAGGTTCATCATACCAATTTTGTTTTATGGCATATTACTACACGATCAGCAAATGAATGACAATGAAATAGAACATGTTGGTCTTATGAAGCTAAAGTTCACAATCAACTGAACAATGTGATAATCGTTAGTAGGGTTAGTACGATTAGGAAAAAAATTCAACACATGCGTTGTTGTACGCAATAGACACCAGTGTAGTTCTCAGAAGCAGGAGAAGAACACTGGGAGACAAAAATGATACGGTGCCGTATGACGTTTAATAACATGAACTGATACCTTGGATAAGAGATAATACGATGCGATACGAAATGATACAAGATGATGCTGTATGATTAGATTATAACATACGACACGTACTGATACCAGAGGATGAGAGGACAATATATGATACGCAATGATAAAAATGATACCCCGGGGTTGCATGAAAATAAATGAGTAGAAGAATAACGTGGTGAACATGTAATGAACGCAGATACAAAATATGCACATGAACGTTTTATGAACGCAAGGTTAAAAATGAACGCAGAATTTGCATTGAGCAGAAATGCTTAAGGAGCATAAGAATGAAATCATGCAAGGAATACAAAAGGGTGTGAATGAAATGAATGAGCTCTAGAGCGCGAGCAATCATTCTGAGGACGGTGTCGCTATAGTAACGACTGTATACTGTAACGAATGAAGATGAACGCAAGGAGGTAAGATGGGGGCAGCAGGGCACTGGCCCTTGCAACGGATTTCCATTGCGATAATGCTCAGAAGAGAATGGAAACGTTGAACATACTATGTAACGGTTGATGAAATACATCTTAATATTTAATCACGAACGATTAAATTAACGGTCCGGAGTTTAAGGCGGCACAAACGACCGGATCGATGGCCGTCATACAACCGAATATCAAGAACTGGAGTGAAATCATGATGGTCACAGGGTTATACGGCAGATTTTCCTGCAACAAAGGAAACACATTAATACCAGAACATACAGAATATAAAGAAAACATTGAGTTATCTGGAAAATGCAATGCTCGGTAACAATCCAATATTTAGAGCTATCGTAATAGCTCTGAAGAGAGTGTTGGCGACTTCAAATAAACATCACATTTACAGATCTCTGACGTCGTGTGTCACACGACGTGAATTGATAGGTTCTCAAAGACGGACAAGTACGGGTGCGTACACTGTTAGGTCCTCAAGCACAGTATCATGTGATGAGTAGTACATGTTTTAACAGACAATATTGAGGTGGCCCTCACCTCACTCTCTCGTGTACGACCCGAAACACACATTCTGGGGTACAGGAAGTAATATGAGGCCGCCAACACGTGACCCAAGACGTATGCAAAATAACATGAAGCAAAAAACAGCATGAACAGTACGCGGTATGAGGCATTGAGGCATAATGCTATTGCATACAAACCATAGAAAATATGAAGAATGTGCTTTTAATTATCAATGAATAACTACTGAGACAGTGAGACAACATACCCAGTGTAAGACATATCAGTTATGAACATTAGTGGACAACACGATCAACAGACAGGGAGACTACCAGAGTTAAGCCTCTGTGCTGACCGACGGATTTATGACTAATATACCAATGCCGTAAAATATGAGAAGAAAATAATTCACCTGGCAACATGTGCACCTGTTACCAATAGTCCAAAGTGTATCGTCCACAGAGGTGGATTCCAATGTAAACTACACAGACTGCATGGGAATGTTTTCTCTCTACTATGGCCATTACCACTGTCACCATGCTGACCAAACAAAGCATAGGAACAATATGAACGACCATCCGTGCGGCTGAGGGAGACGTGAAAACAATCAAACTAACGTCACTGGGCAGCGATAAGGTACACAGGTCGATCGTAGATACCAAAGCAGACATTGTATCATAATGACTCAGTATACGTATGTGTACAAAGTAAACATGGTATTCGTAATCCAGTGGCCATACTAAGCAGACCAAAACCATTCGTATAAGTGGTTTACATGATATAATAAGGTGAATATTAATAGAATGTAAACGGGCCTAAGTGTGAAGACACAACACACAGGACACATAAGAAGTGAGTGGCATCATTGACCAAGCAGACTATCGTCGGCGATTTCGGCCTTTGGCAGTCTTATGAACGTGAAAGTCGCGAATGAGTTCCGCTGGTATATGTGACTCTGGCTCCCACGTTGTGGTTTTGTAACCCTGCCACTTGATTCTGTAGTGGCGGACTTTGTTAATGACCTTGCTAGCAAGGATCTTTTCTACAAAGTACATCTTATTGTCTGACTGATTCTCACGTTGTTCCTCAGAAGTAGAGGGGCTAGCAACAGCAGGTTCTGTTTGACTGAGATGGTCTGGCTGAGGCTGTGAAACAGTGATAGGCTCTGTACCAGTAGTAGTCTGTCCCGGCTGAGTGGACCCAGTGTTGTCCATGTCCCCTGTCTGCACTGGCTCATGCAGTGGGTTAGTGGGTCTGTCTTCAGGGGAATGATAGGGTCTCAAGCGCATCGCATTGATTGGCGATTTGAGCAGCTTGTTGTTCTGGCAATGACGGAGCACAAACACATTGTTAGACAGGATTTTGGTAATGTAATATGGTCCGTCATATTTTTGCTGCAGTTTTGCAGAGACCCCTGGGATCCTGTGTGAGCACTGCACCAGAACGCGTTGACCTTCTTTATACTGAGGGGGACGGGCTTTCCCATCATACTGGGTTTTATAGCGCTGCTGGGCTTTTTGAATGTTTTCGCTGGCCAGTTTTTTTGTAAGCTCTGCATTCTGGATGATATCTTCCATACATGTCTGTGCAGAGGCTGGAAGATCATCAGAACGTAAAGCTGTGTCAATAGGAAGTCTACACTCTTGTTTGAACAAAACAAAGAAAGGCGAAAATAGTGTAGATTCCGTAGAAGGCACAGTACGAAGTGCGGCAGCAATACCAGGCAGCAGAGAAGGCCAGTTGTGTGGGTTGTTAGCACAGTGTGCCCTGATAGACTGAGCGATAGTGGAGTTTGTTCGCTCACATGTGGCATTGGTTTGGGGATGGTAGCTGCTGGTGTGCAAACGAGTGATCTGAAAGATTTTGCACACCTCAGTGACCACTTTGGACAAAAAGTTTTGTCCCCTGTCTGACAGTAAGTGGTCAGGAGCACCATAACGACAGATGATGGTCTCGTACAAATGCCAGGCAATGGTAGAGGCTGTTGCATCCTTCAATGGAATCAGTTCCACCCACTTACTGAACGAACAAACAAACAACAGAATGTACTTGTAGCCTTCTTTGCCTGGTGAAAGTGGACCTAAGATGTCACAATGCCACCTAGAAAACAGCTTATTTGGGGCTACAGGCAAGGGGGTTAACTGCGGGTTTTGAGGATGGATAACCCGTTTTGCTTTTTGACAAGCCTCACACGACTTTACATACTCCAAGATGTCAGAGTACATACCGATCCAGAAATACCTCAGCCTGACTGACTGGTAGGTACGTTCAGTGGCAAAGTGACCGCCCAACAGAGAATCATGAAACGACAGCAGGATATCATTTCTCAGTTCAAAAGGAACCACTAACTGTCTGACCATGCGTTCAGTTCTATGACCGTGACCACGTGGATAGTACAGATGGTACAAAATGCCGTTAGACATCAGATAGTCTTGACTCTCCAGGATGAGACGACGAGCAATCTTATCATCCTGGGAAAGCTGACCGTTTTCCAAGTAGTCAATAAAAGGACGACACTGGGGGTCAGCCAGCTGCATTTGCCGTAAGTCTGTATCATCGACCTTGTCTACCTGACAGACAACCATCTCTCTCTCACTCACCGTATTGCTCCATCCAGACGATGTGCTGGTGGGCGTGGTGGCGGGGAGAGGTGAGGTGGGGTCAACGATGGTAGGTGAATGAGTCAGTTTGCTTACGACTGGTTCCCCGGCCAGGGGTGGGATGGTAGGGAGAGACTGACCCGCCGGTGAAGTCACCTGCGGTGCTGACCTGCCCTTCAAGGTCGGTGTGGGCGGGTCGTAGTCAGGCGGTGGCCTGTCACTGACAGCGTGAGGCATACGGCTGAGTGCATCAGCGTTATTGTGCACCCTGCCTGGTTTGTGCACAATGTCATAGTCATAACCCTGTAGAAAAAGAGCCCAACGTCCCAAACGACCCGTGGGATCTTTAACATTCTGCAAGAATTTTGTGGCAGAATGGTCGGTGTACACTAGAAATTTGGCATGGGAGAGATACACCTTGAAGTGACGAATACCATCTACGAGAGCCAGGGTCTCTTTTTCCGTAATTCCGTAACGGAGTTCCGCACCTCGTAATGCGCGACCGCCATAAGCAATGACTCGTTCTCTGCCATGTTCATCTCTCTGGCCGAGCACATAGCCAATGGCTTGTTTGCTTGCGTCAGTGTATAGAATGAACTGACGAGAGAAATCCGGGTAGGCCAGAATTGGAGTAGTGGTAAGGGCAGTTTTCAGCGTCTGAAAAGCTTGTTCTGCTTTGTCGTTCCATTCAAATTTTGAATCATTTTTCAAAAGGGCATTGAGTGGGGCAGCTATGGCTGAGAAGTTCTTGACAAAGCGCCTGTAGTAATTTGCTAGACCCAAAAATGAACGAACATCATGCTGCGACTGGGGAGTGGGGAAATTTTTGACAAGTTCCACTTTGGCTGGATCCACAGAAACACCTTCTTTTGAGACAATGTGGCCTAGATAGTGAACTTTAGCAGCTGCGAAATGACATTTGCTAGGCTTCAGTTTGAGACCTGCTTTCCTGATCCTATCAAAGATACATGATAGATGAGACAGGTGTTCCTCAAAGTTCTTAGACAAACAAAGAATGTCATCAATGAATACCAGACAGATTTTGAAAGTAAGTCCTGCAAGGACTGTGTTCATTAATGATTGGAAAGATCCTGGGGCACCTTGTAATCCAAAGGCCATTCTGTTCCAAGCAAACGACCCAAAATGTGTGGTAAAGGTCGATTTTTCTTGTGACTGAGCGTCAAGAGGAATTTGCCAGAATCCAGAGAACAAATCTAGAGTGGAAAATATTGTGGACTGACCCGTGATGTCAAGAGCGTCCTCCAGTCTGGGCAGTGGGAAATGTATCGGTTTTGTGACTTTGTTTAATTTACGGTAATCTACCGCAAAGCGATACGTACCGTCTTTCTTTTTCACCAATACAACTGGGGAGGACCATGGTGAAGTGGATGGCCTGATAACCCCATGGTCAAGCATTTCATTCACTTGTCTCTCTATCTCAGCATTGAGGGCGGGGGCTGTACGGTATGGTCTTTGTTTGATGGCCGCAGCATCCCCTGTATCGATGGTATGGGACATGAGATGTGTTTCCCCAATTCTGACATGTCGGCAGCGAATACATCTCTGTTTTGTGCCAGAAAAAGGGTCAAGTTTTCCTTTTGCTCAGCAGTAAGATCAGCATCTTCGAAATTAATCCCTAAGTCATTAAGCATGGCTTGTGCCTGGGGAAGTTGTTGAGAAGTTGAGTCGGTGGTGGCGGACATGATCTGAGCTGATTGGTCGGACAGTTCCCCTAGTACTTCTGAAATGTCTTCAAAATGCCCTAAAATATCCTGAGGTCGAAGTTTAACTGGGGACGAAAATGTATTACGCACGGTACACATAGTCTGGCTATTCTGCAGTGTAACCAAGGTCCTTGCAGCAATCACTTTCTTGTCGGACAGTAGCGCTTGTGAGGGCTCAATAATACCAGTGGTGTGATCACTTTTTGACACAACTCGCACAGGTAGCAATACCTCAGAGTGGGGGGCAATAACTGTCGTCTTGAGCACCTGTACAGGTGAGCTGTCTGGCCTATCTTTGAGCAGTGGAATGGCAGTAAATCCATTATACAGTTGCAGCTGGTGCTTAGCAAAGTTCAAGGAAGCTTGATGAGAGGTCAAAAAATCAATCCCTAATATGAGGGGACATGTTAGTTGTTCGATCACAATGAAAGGTTGTGATACCTGTAAACCTGAAACTTTAAAGGAAAGATCAATTTTGCCTGTCACTCTAACAGGGACACCACCAATACCTTTGATCAAAGGAAGAGAACACGCCTGCATAGAAACAACACGTTGATCAACGAGGACATCAGCTAGTTGTTTGCTAATACAGGACACATCAGCACCCGTGTCTATCAGAGCTACATATGACCTATTTTTAAGGAACAGCCTGATCTTACTGCAGTTGGCAAAGGAACGGATGTGAGGGATGGAGAGGGATTTCTGTGACTTTGGTCTTTTGCCTTTCCTTGTCCTGTCAATCTTACGAGATGTAGAAGTACGGGGAATCCCCTGTTTAGCACGACGGAAACAATGACGTGCTAAGTGTCCATCTTTATGGCAGTACTGACATCGTGCATGACGAAACCTACATGTGTAGCGGGGATGATCACCCCCACATGATTTACACGGGAAGTAACGATCTGGAGGAAATGAACTTGACCGTTGTTGCTTGTTATTCGTCCGTAACAGCCGCCGCCTGAAGAGCGAGCCATGTTTGCTCGGTTTTCCTGCAGGTGGGCAGTGCCACCTTTGCGTACCTGAAGAACAGTACTGTGACTGAAGTTGGCGGCGGGGCTGTGTCTGTCTACGTGACATACTAGAAATTTCATCTTGCAGTTTATCCAGCTGAGTCTCCAGGGTGGCAACATTTATCTCTACCCGGTCATCAACATTATCAGTAAAGGTAGCCGCGGTACGGGCAAGGTCGAACGCATCTTCAAAGGTGTGAGGGTTGCGTGACATAACAAAGTTAGATAACGAGGGTCGGAGACCACTGACAATCGTTTCCATTATATCTTTTGAGTCTTTACCTAGTTGTTGGCCCTGGTAGCGCATAGAATCAAAATATTCTTCGACTGACTGATGGGGAAGTTGCTTTCTCTCCCGAAACTGCTTGGCACGAATCCATTTTGTGGAGTCATGAGGCCTGTATCTCTTTGAAAGAGTATCAGTGATAGTGTGGTAAGAAGAAACCTGCTCTGAACTTAAACTATAGAACCAGATTTGGGCTTGATCCTTAAGGAAAAGAGGTAGGAGATGGGCTTTCTGATCATCTGTCAACCCATGGAGGAGGGTGTAAGACTCGAACGTTTTGAGCCATAGATCGATATCTTGAAAAGGTTGGCCTGTGAATGGTTCAGGAATAAACTGATCAGGAATGTGGACGGTTGTGGCCTTAAACATATGTGGCCCTAGAACAAAATTACTGTCTGTATCCATTACTGAACCCTTGTGACTGAATGAACAGATATACAACCCTCAAGGTCTGTGACTATCTTTTGTCACTAGGTACGCGCGTAAGACAAGCAACCAGTGGAAAAACAAATAGAACGAGAATTCGTCATCAAAACTGCACAATATCGAAGAAAGAATGAGACTAGTGGCATCATAGCCAATAATAGAACATCCTTGCCCAACAACCATATGATGAGACTAGTAGCATCATAGCCAATAATAGAACATTCTTGCCCAACAATCATCTGATGAGACTAGTAGCATCATAGCCAATAATAGAACACCCTTGCCCAACAACCATATGATGAGACTAGTAGCATCATAGCCAATAATAGAACATCCTTGCCCCACAATCATCTGATGAGACTAGTAGCATCATAGCCAATAATAGAACATCCTTGCCCCACAATCATCTGATGAGACTAGTAGCATCATAGCCAATAATAGAACATCCTTGCCCAACAGTCATCTGTAACTTGTCTCAACACTGTATCCAAACACTAAGGCGTTAATAAATGAACAAATAGGCTGCTGACTGTGCGAAGACCGAGTCGTCAAAAGCCGTGTTTACAAACCACACACACGAGTGACCAGAATGGGCAACAGATAATGAATGACTCTGAGAGGGTGGGAGGGTGGGGAGTGAGGGAAGGAGGGGGGCTGTAGGCGTAACATGCTACGGTCAAGGTAGGCCCTAACCTCACAGCTGACACGCGCTGGAGATAAGCTCGCTGATAGAATCACAGACACTGTATTGGAGACAAGCAACACGCTTTGGTGCAGTCTATGACGTACTTGCTTCACTTTGCCGACGAAATGGTATCCAACACACATCTGTTAACTTGACTCGACATTTTGTAGATGTATAAAGGCGTCAACCAACCTATGGGAAATGACTCTGAACGTAACTGAACATAGAAGATGAACTCTCCTAAGTGCTAATCTATGTTTCATTAGTATTCATATCTATGCTCACTCAGCGCGGGCAGTAGGCCTACGCTTGGCTATCAACTTGTGCTGTGTGGGGCAGTGCCAGAAACTTGAATTCGGAACACTAACACATCTTGTTTCACGGCTATCTTTGACTTACACTTCGACTTTCACTATGATTCTATCTAGAATTTTTAAGATGGGGAATACTCGAAGGCTGCGATTTTGAGGTAAAGGGGAAAGACTGCAACTCCACCATGTATCGCAGGAAGAATGCGTTGGGGGTGAGCATGAAAAATTGTTTCTCTACTTTGAAGTATCACAAGGAGAATTTGGTCTTGCCATCTATCAGGGAAAGAATTTAGTCTCTTTTTATCATAGGAGAATTTAGGGTCACTCTGTCTCCAACATCACATACAACCAGAAAGGAGAGTGATGAGAAGAAATACACAAATACGCTGGACATGATTCTCAAAGCAGTCCACACATAAATTGATAACTACAAAGCCTTTATTCAATTAAGAAAAAGCGTAATTCACCAAGCGTGTGTGCCATGAATCCTAATAGTCCTAAAACCCTAAGATGCACTACGAATCTTCACTAACTTACTTATCACTGAAATACTGAGCACTTCCATAATTCCTACTCTATTCCCTCTCTCTCTCTCTGCTTCATGGCAAAGAAAACATACTACCTACTTCTATCCCTACCCTAACAAAAGTATAAGATGAAACGTAGTCACATACCTTTAAGATAGATTGGAGACTTCTCTCGTTCACTGACTCACTGTCACACTGGGTGCCGACTCAGTGCTGACTCTCCCACTCTAGTTACTCTCCCACTAGTAAGTCTCCCACTCTAGTAAGTGACTCCTAACGACTGACTGCTAGCCTATATACAGTGCGATTCCCATTTACCGGTCTTTGTCTCAGCTACAAACATTCCCAGCAGCCCTCTAGCTGTCGATATCAATAAAACTGGGCAATTCAAATTTGGGGAACATGGCGATCCTGGCATAGCTGCCTTGGTCGTCATTCAACATACCTATAAATTTTCTTGGACAGTGATGGCGATATTGACATAGCGGCCATGGTCATCATTCAACATACCTATAAATTTTCTTGGACAGTGATGGCGATATTAACATAGCGGCCATGGTCATCATTCCACAGTCCCGTAATTTGCTTGGGCATTGGTATTTGCTGAGAAATGTTGGTAATCTGGTTATCTACCCTTTGTGCCCATTAAAGGTGGATAAGAACCATGTGAGAGTTAGATCCCGTTTGAATGGAAATTGCTGAGTGACAAATTAATTTATGGATGCCGTGATCTCCAGTGCGCCCACCTCATTAACTCATCTACCGAGTCGGTCAAAGGAATGTTGGTAATTCAGGCCATCCGCCTTTTGTGCCCACTAAAGATGGATGAGAACCACGTGGGCGCTAGACCCTGTCCGAATGGAAATAACTGAGTGACCAGTTGAATTATGGATGGCCTGATCTGCAGCACACCCACCTCATTAACTCGTCTCCCAAGTCACTCGAAGGAATGTTTCTTCCCCCTAGAGGGGGGGCCCCTGTGATAGAAGTCTCAACATTCCTCTTAGAATCCGCATCTCGACTGCCTCAATCTTGTTCTGGCTTTGCTTGTTGACTGTCCACGCATCACAACCGTATAACATTATCGGTTCTATATAACATTCAAGAACTCTCTTCCTTATGTTAATTGATGGGCATTTGTTGGTAAGAACGCTTTTCATCTTCTTGAAAACTGTTTTGGTTTGGCCAATTTTGCTGCCTATTTCTGATGTGCATCTGCCGTCTGGTGAAATGATGGTTCCCAGGTTTTTAAACTTATCAACCTGTCTCAAAGTTGTGCCGTTTGCTGTTATTTTGCATGAGGAGATTTCGTGGGTTTTTTTTTTTAACTGATCACCATGACTTCAGTCTTCTTGCTGTTTAACTCCAAACCCTTACCTTTGCTTTCTATTTCTATTATATTCTGTCAGACCAAAACTAGTTCCTCCTGTGCAGAATTATTCACAATAAAGCGTCACACAAACATCTCCTGTTTTCTAAGGCAATAATCATACACAAACAGTGCTGTTTATCCATATTAGCAGGTAAACTTAGTGTGAGCAGCCAGCCCACTACGTGCACAATGGGAAAAAAGAATGTCTACAGTTCAACAGTCATTGAGCGAGTGCAGTTTCGATTTGGATGGCACTGGGGATCAGGTGTGTCCTGTGACAACACTTACACACACACACACACACACACACACACACACACACACACACACACACGCACGCACGCACCACCACACACACACACACACACACACACACACTTACACACACACACACACACACACACACACACACAATCACACACACACTCAGTCACACACAGTCACACACACAGTTTTACACACACACACACACACACACACACACACACACACACACACACACACACACACACACACACACACAGATACACACAGTCACACACACATACATTTACATACACACACATTCACACACACAGTTTTACACACACACACACACACACACTTACACACACACACACACACTTACACACACACACACGCACGCACGCAGACATTTACACTAAAACACACATTCACACACACATACACACATTTACACACACATATACACACATTTACACACGCACATTTACACACACACACACACATTTACACACACACATACACACATTTGCACACACACTTACACACACACACGCATAGACACACACATGGAGACACACAAACATTTACTCACACACACACACACAATTACTCAAACACACATATACACACATTTACACACACACCCACGCACACACACACAAACACACACACACAAACACACACACAAACACACACACACAAACACACACATACATGCATACACAACCACACACACACACACACAGACACACACAACCACACACACACAACACACACACACACACAACCACACACACACACACACACACAACCACACATACACACATATATACAACGAAGAAACATAGGAGGATGCTGGGTGAGACTGGAGCAACAACATCTCAGCACCAGCTAGACAGACCATCTCCCTAACCCGATGCCACAGGCCAAGTGACTGCCACTTCACCCAGCAAAGAGAATCTGTCAATGCGCTGTGTTACTTACAGATCCCTTCATCACATACCTTGTGTACAAACTGACCGGCCAGTTTAGGACATGATAAATCCCACGACATGGCCACACAACGCACACCAGCCATGTCCTGCCCAGCCTCCATACTGAGAAGAAATGAATGTCAGTAAGTTATCACACCCATCCAGATTGGATACCAAACTTGTTCTAGGTATAAATATAGCGTTTGTCTTCATTTCAACGTGAACCAACCATTCAAAAGACAACGTTTCTGAAGATTCAATACAGCGCTTTAAATCTTCTGCTTTATATTGAAAAGTATGTTTCAGCAGTTGTTCTTCTTCTCAACAATGAAACAAACGATTATCACATTTTGACGAATCGAGGCTCATTTACCAACATGTCAAGTGAGTGACAGGTTTGACCAAACGAAAATGACAAGCGAAGTGAATTATATCAAATGACATTGTTGTGCTGTGTAGGTTGTGTTGTGAACACGAACAAGGTGTCCACAGAAAATAGGCTTCAGAATGGATGACACTGGCTCACCTTGATACTGATCTTCCCTGGTCAGTTCTTCTCTGGAATGACCACCTTGCCTAAACCTTATCTGTAGATATTCAATTTAAGCAGACTATGTGGCCTTGGGCAGAGAGACTGGAGAGTGTACTTTCAGAAAACTGGTGTCAAGATGTTGATACTTTGTCAGACATTGTCAAACATAGATCTAACTCATTGTAAAACAGGAAAAGCGTGACACTCAATCTTCATTTATTGATGTTGTTGCTGTTGTCCTACAACTTAGATCGGTTTCGCAAATTATGGCAAAGCCCTAAATACTTTGATACAGAATCTATCTTTTAATGTTCTGTGTGTCTCTCTTCTTTGGTTGCTTTCCATTTCAATGAATCGACGTATACATAAAGAGAAACGTGGTGCAGACTTCCTCTTGGAAACGACGCACAACAAACATGTAAAACATGGAAGAAAAGAACGTACTGACTTATTATCTCCAATTATATAAAGATAGGTCTAGCTTGCTGTCTGTGCAGTGTTTTGACTTTCAGGTGTTATGTGCACACAAGTTCAGATTATGTCGGTAAAACGGATACACTGTTGAGTCCTATACGTCTTTTTCTTGCCAGGAGTTTTACTATCTACTGACAGAAGCTCTATGACATTATTTATAAAAGCATGGCTTGTATACGCACACAACACACACACACACACACACACACACATCACCACACACACACACACACACACACACACACACACACACCCCTCACGCACACACACACACACACACACACACACACACACACAACACACACACACGCACACACACACATACATACATACATACATACATACGCCTACATAGGCCTACATACATAGGCCTACATACATACATACATACATACATACATACATACATACATACATACATATAT
>JAPXFY010000012.1:92551887-92569387 GCA_030674185.1 Monoplex corrugatus | reverse complement strand
GAGCAGTGTTGGTAACGTCATTGCTTCTTGGATGATACAACATATTCGATATCAATAATATCTCTCCCATATCATTTACTCTAAATATCAATTATTTAAGAAAAACTGAAAGTCCAGTAGTCGTAAATTCAGAACTAAGCAGGTTGCATTTTAGCACTACTGCATCACGTCATTTCTGGATAATGTATTTGTGCACAGTAAATGTCAGGAAAATGCTTTTGCCTGATGGAACAAAGCAAATCACAGCACTACAATGCTTTTGTGCCCAGAAATCTGTCTTGTTCAGAGTGCATGAGTGCCTCTACTATTGCTACAGTGATAATGCAGACTGGTTTGGCCATGTGAGTTTTGTTTATGCAAACGTGTGAGCACGTGTGTATGCCTTGTTTACACATTAATGATGATGATCATCATCATCAGGTACCCTGCCGCAAGGCGTTGGCAATCATGGACTTCCATCTGCCTCTATCTCTCGTTGCCCCTAGCATCTCCCCCACCCCCCTCGTCCCCAGCCACTCTGCAAGTCCGTCCAGCATTTTCTCCCTGGGTCTACCCGGTGCTCTCTTTCCCTCCAGCTTTCCCATCGTGACCAGGTTCTCCAACTCCCCCTTCCTCATAAAATGGCCTATAAATGTTGCCTGTCTTTTCCTAATCTTCCCTATGAGTGATCGACTTGTGTCTGCCTTCATCTCGTTTATTTTCTTTGCTGTCCATGGAACCCTCAACATTCTTCTTAGAAACCTCATCTCAGCTGCCTCAATCTTATTCTGTCTTTGTTTGTTGACTGTCCACGCCTCGCATCCGTACAACAGTATTGGTTCTATATATTGGTGCACAACTCACGAAATAAGGTCAGAAGTACAACTAATAAACCGTATGAAAAAAACAATGTTTGTTTTTCTTTATAATAAGATTGTCTGTGGAATAATCAATCAAGCACATAAACATTAGCATGCATTCATATATACGTATAACATCTGCCCTTTACGCAGCAAAAACAAGTAAGTGAAAATCTTTAATAGTCTTTGAGATATAAGCTTTTAAGAATGCATACTGTGCTGCACAATTGGCTGCCCAAAATATACTTGGTACTGAGGAGTGCCGTTTCTGGGGAAACTTGGCAGCGAAAGAGTTTTAATCCGTTGTATCAAAATGTTCGTCTGAGATCCTGTCCCTCTGGATCGCTGGTGTAAAGAGAACCTAAGAAATTAACAAGAAACGTCTGGAGGGTGCAGATGGGATCCACAGCACCAATGCCTCGCCACCCTCTGGACAATCACTTCCCAAGCTCCCGACACCACTCGGAAGTCTTTTCGTCAAAGATCAGTAAAAAACATGAAATCCCCTCATGCAAAATAACAGCAAATGGCACAACCTTGACACAGGTTGATCAATTCTTACCAACAAATGCCTGTCATCTTCTTGAATGCTGTTTTGGCTTGGCCGATTCTGCCGGCTATTTCTGATGTGCATCTGCCGTCTGATGAAATGATTGTTCCCAGGTATTTGAATTGATCAACCTGTGTCAAGGATGTGCCATTTGCTGTTATTTTGCATGAGGGGATTTCGTGTTTTTTACTGATCACCATGACTTAGGTCTTCCTGCTGTTAAGTTCCAGCCCCTTACCTTTGCTTTCTATTTCTAGTATATTCACAAGTTTTGTAGGTCTCTTTCACTTTCTGCAATTAGCACGGTACGCGGTGTCATCTGCATATCGAATGTTGTTTATCATTTTCCCTCCAACCTTTACTCCGGGGTCTTCTTCTAGGTTTCTCATGATGTTTTCACTGTAAAGTGAAAACAGATCTGGTGACAAAACACAACCCTGTCTGACTCCTCTTTTGATATTTTGGAAAGAGCTTACATTGTTTTCTATTCTCATTGCAGCTGTTTGTTCCCAGTACATATTTCTGATTATTCATAGATCTTTTCCATCAACATTGAGTCTCTCCAGTTGGTTGAACAATTCATCATGTCTTACCCGATCGAAAGCCTTGGTGCAGTCAACAAAGCATAAATACAAATCCTTATTCATCTCATTTGACCTCTCTATGATAGTTCTTAAGATGTATAAGGCATTAATAGTTACTTTCCCTTCCACAAATCCACACTGTTCTTCTGCTATTTCTCTTTTGATTCTATTCCTTGTCCTCATCATGATTATTCTTAACAGGATTTTTGTTACATGGCTCATCAAACTGATTGTGCGATGGAGTTCGCATTCTATAGCCCCTGTCTTCTTTGGAAGTGCAATGAAAATTGATTTTGACATATCTTTGGGGATTTTTCCAGTGTCGTAAATTTCATTTAGGAGGACTGTTATTTTTTCTATGCCAAATTCCTCCAGGGCTTCAATCATCTCTGTAACATTAATGATACAAACAGCAAATAACACACTATGAAAGACCTCAAGATGCTTACCATTCCAACAGTAATATATATGACTATGATGGAGGAACGACGGCAGTGTTTTTATGGCTCAAGCAGATTAAAACTGCTTTCCTGTCAAAATTGTAATTTATGTGAAAAATGTATTAAGGCAGGCACAACTTGATACTTACTCCACCTTATATATAAAGACAATACAGTCATAGATTTCGTGTACGATCTGTGCAGCCCCAGACTCTAAAAACACATTACAAATCTTTAATTCCAGAGCCATTTCCAAACACCAACGCCACAACCACAACGCACAATCGGCGGTCCATCCTCTGTTCCTCTCAAATTTGCCCCACAGCACCTCACAGCCTTCTCTTGTCTCTCCCCTCCTCACCAATCCACCACTGTTAAAATCCCACCATCATTAGCTCCCTTTCCTAACATACACTCTACGTTCTGTCTTTACCGTACATCCCTCAACCCTACTCTCTCATCCTCTTCATCTCTTTCTTTCTCTCTTCAGTCATTCCTCTTCACCAAATTCCAAGTTCTCCTGAAAAGCCCCAAACCTTGCTAATTAGTGTTATAGCAGATTACACTGTGTCACCTTTGAGACAGTTCTGATGTGCGTTGGACTAACAACACTTGGTGTTATTTGTTTCAACGTGGATCTATGTCTGTTCGTCTCATGACGTCTCTGTTTGAAGGCAACCAATGGCCTGATCACTATGAGCTTGTGAAAGAAGATAGGAGTTTAGTTCCTCATGATTCGTAGCTTAAGATACCGATTATAGTGGATAATCTACTAGCATAGACTGCAATGGATTATTTACTTCCATAGTAGCAAGAAACTGTGGGAAAAGTTGAACAGCAGAAGTTGTTCAGAGGAGAATCCCAGCCAATCTTTTGGCCCTAACCACCTTACACTCTAAGGAGACCAGGCCACATCCAGTTCACACTCCTGGATAACTCTGTCTGCCCCTGTGTTTTATATAACATTTTGTCCTACATCAGGTTTCGAACCCACTCGTCTGAAGTGGTAAGGTGTTTCAAAGGCAAATCACCATCACGATGTTTGTCTAACAGCTTGGCTATCAGATGCAGGCATCATATTGGGGAATCTTGAGCCTAACGACGTTCACTATTGTTCTCCCCCATCCAGGTCCAGCTGAAATTCCTTTCAGCTGCCTATGCTATTACCGTTAGGGCACTGGTTCTCTCCTTTCTCAGAAATCCAGAGCTGTTTAGCGTGGTATATATGTGATGTACCTACAATCCCCCTTGCTCCAACCTCTATGACCAGGACATTGACTTGAAAGCCATATTTCTTCTGGTTGCTGGTGTGACTGGCAAACGTTTCATTCTTGTAGATCGAAGCTTTCCCAGCTGGTGATTTAGCTCTGGCTTTCTCAGTTATTTCCTTTACTTTATACAGTGTTGGTAGCTTGTTACCAAACATTTTCTTTGGCGTTACTGGCTGCTCCAGACCTTGGATTTCAAATGGTGCGTCGCATTGATAATGGGCATGTGTCTTCCTGAAATGTTTCAGAATTTCCTTGTCCATTGTCAGTATGTATCTTAAAGCAGCCTTCAATTTCCTTTTCAGATTTTTTCCTTTGAATATTCCCCACCAGATGCTAACAGCTGGATTTTTAAGGAGGCGTTTACACTTTTGGTTGTATTACTCCATGGACGTCTCTACATGTTACATATACATCATCATCATCATCATCAGGTGCCTTGCTGCATGGCATTGGCGATCATGGACTTTCATCTGTCTCTATCTCTTGTTGCCTCAAGCATCTCTTCCACCCTCCTTGTCTTCAGCCACTCTCCAAGTCCATCTAGTATCTTCTCCCTGGGTCTACCAAATCTGGTAAATTTGTATTACAGTGTGTTTTTCTTGTCATGCATTCAGTATGTAAGCTATTTCCTTATCCAGCCTCATCCATTCCTCAGTCATAGCGCGAACAGCAACAAGACTTTGTTCACTGACAGTTGAATCGATTTACTGTCAGGAAGCCAGTAACGTGGTGCTGTGTAGTCGCGTCTTTGTCTTATTGATTACAAACACTCGTACAAGTATTCTGCATCCAGTTGATAAACCTCACACATCAACTGCTCTGCAATTGATTTTATTTTCCATTTAGTTCATGTCTACATTTTTGGTTTTAATGGTGACGTGGCTGTTGTGAGTTTAATCATGAATATATATTTCTGTCTGTGCAGGTTTTCTGTCCTACTGGTCAGAATGGCTTTAGTATTGTGGTTCTTCTTTTGAAGATTGGTGACTTCTAATTTAAACTATTTACCAAACAACAATTCCCTTAGTTTAACACGTTGGCCATCATTGTCATACTTCCAGAAAATATGCGAGCTGCACGCTGCAGTGCGCTATGCAGTGCGCTATGCACACACATATATACACTCACACAGATAAAAACGTAGGCTGTATTCCTCTGGTGTTGCTGGAATTTCCAACAATTTATATATATTTTTTTTTTTGCACATTATTTTCCTGTCGTTAAAGGCTGTTTCACACATAATATACGACACAATCTTCCGATTTCAGAGACAACTTGACAACATTTCCACACCATCTCTACAACACGCTTCCATAAGTTAATAACGATCACTGTCTCTTCCTGAGTATCAGTTCTGTAACACCACATCAAAAAACAATGATTATTGCTTACTGTTCTTGTCTTTTGTTTTAGTTTCATTTTACAACATACTTGCAATTGTCACAAAATATAATATAGTCCATTTCATCTGCATCAAAACTCAAAATAAAACCTAAAATAGCAGACATAATGACAGGTAAGGAAACAGACTTGGGCTGTTACTATATATAATACTGTATTTCATCAGAGTGCCCTGTGTGGTTTTCACAGCGTTTTTCATTCGATAAAACAGTGTTTTATTTGTGTGTGTGTGTGTGTGTGTGTGTGTGTGTGTGTGTGTGTGTGTGTGTGTGTGTGTGTGTGTGTGTGTGTGTGTGTGTGAGTGTGTGTGTGTGTGTGTGTTTGTGTTTGTGTGTTGTGTGTGTGTGTGTGTGTCTGTGTGTGTCTGTGTGTGTCTGTGCGTGTGTTCGTTCTTTGATTTAACGTCTTTTCACTGTGGGTGATATTAGACGGGGTAGGGGGGAGGGGGGAGGGGGAATAAAAATGAATAAATTAAATAAAATGTAGGACGATAGTTGGGCGGGTTGGATTGGGGCAGAGGGGAGATAGAGTAAAAAGACATAGATTGGTGGGAGAACAGAAAAATGGAACAAAAACTTAACTCTAACAATTAACTTCAACAATATGAAGGGAAATTGTAACACTAATACACAAACCGCATAAAGTTAAAGTAATGCGTTAAAAGGACTGTGAACTAATGATTCAGGGATTGTAACTAATAAAGATTGATCTGATGTAACTTTTTGGAAATGAGTTTCAGAATACTTTTCTTGAGTAAACGTTTTTGGTAAAAAGGAACTAGCATTTTGTAGTAGAATAAGCAGTGAAACAGCGTGAACTGTTCGCCGCAAATACACTTGGCATTTTTACAGTATTTTGTTTTCAACGCGTTTAGCTGAATACGAAAACGAACAGCAACAATTGATCTCAAATGATACATGGAAGAAGACTGCAATTTTTTACGTACATTTTGAACGGTAAGTTTTATCATTTGATGTGACACAAACTGTTCATTTAAATGTTCATAAAATCGAGACCATGAGGTTGATTCGAGCAAGTTGCAAGCTTCTTTTACGTAAGTAGGAACATGTAATTCTATAGAATTATCAGAATTCTGCGCGATTTGATTAGCTGCTCTGTCAACTACTTCGTTGCTGTGAAGACCAACGTGTGAAGGCACCCAGCATAAACTGATATCTGTACCTTTGACCCTTAAACGATGTATAAGATGATTTGCCTCAGTAATTAAATCAGGTCTTGTGTTGGTATCAAAAGACCGTAAGGCATATAATACAGATTTTTTTAGTCAACAAAGAGAACTACTTTGAAAGGCATGGGTTTAAGATTTAAGAGATAATGCAATGATTGCATAATAGCTAATTCCGCTGTAAAGATAGATAAGTTTGCCCCAACGAAAAATTACTTTTTTATTTTAAATTTTGGAACATGAAGTGCTGCTCCAGCACATTTATTTTCTAAGACTGATCCATCGGTAAAATATAAAGGTGGGTACGGTATTTTTCATGGATGTGTTCTCTTGCTGTGGATATCGAAATGTTGACGTTTTCAGATTTCTTAGTGTCTGTATAATCAATATCAAAAGAGGCTTTTAGCGTTTCCTATGTAAGGATAGGCGTTGTTGATGGTGTCTCAGCTATTTCTTCCATATTTAAGTTAGATTGTTTGACGAAGTCAGATATGTAAGTTGCAACAGTCATTTGTGATGAAATGCTTTTTGCTCGCTTTGGAAAGTCAACATCACACCTGACTTTAATTTCCTTACTCACAAAATTGTCCGTTTGTGAAGTACTTGTAACTGCAAATTTTGCTGTCGCTAGCTCACGATAGTTGTTCAGAGGCAGAATTCCAGCAACTTTACGTTTCCAGATTAGAAGCATGAGTAGGGACACCTAGAGCAATTTTAATACTTTTGCAGTCTAAGCTTTGTATCTTCTTTAATAAATATTTTGGTGCACTGAAAAACACCTCTTGTGCATAGGATAATTTAGATCGTACAAGTGCTGTTGATAGATGAATTAATATGTTTTATGTCCATTCCCCAAGATAATCTGCTTATGATCTTTAGAAAATTTAGGGGTTTTCTTGCTTTTGATGAAATATAATCAAAATGGACATTCCAGTTTAATTTCGATGTCATAAAGACTCCCAGAAATTTTACAGCCTGTTTGTAATGTAACATTTCATCAAGCAATCTGAAAGTAGGTAAATTACTTAAAGTACCACTAGGATTAAATAGCATCTTGTTAGTTTTTTCCGCTGACAACAACAGACCATTTTCTTACATATAGTTTCCGAGATTATCAAGATCAGATTGATACAACTTCGTAATGTAATTCTGCGCTCTTTGTGGAGATGTCGTTTTTAAAGTAATATTCATCCAAATACATATATCATCAGCGTACTGTGCCAACACAACATGATTTGAGAGTGCTTTAGGCAGATTATGTACGGATATTAAATAAAAGTGGTGCTACCACTGAACCTTGTGGAATTCCCATATCAAGATGTCGTGAAGTAGAATAACTAGATCCCACTCTTGCCTGAATAGTTCTATTGGCTAAAAAAGACTTAAAGTAATCATACATATTGCCAGATAAACCAATAGATTTCAGCTTGTACAATAAACGCGTATGCCAAACTTGATCGTAAGCTTTTTATCACATAAAAAAAAATAGTTAAAAGACCTTTTCAAAGGGCAAACTGTTTCTTGATGTGAGTTGTTAAGTTTAACCAGGTGCTCAACTGTGGATCTCCCTTTTCTCAAACCTGCCTGATTTACTGGAATAACGTTGTTTTTATCACAGTAATGTACAAGTCTGTTTAATACCAATTTTTCCATTAGTTTGAACGCATGGGACGTCAAAGCAATAGGTCTGTAACTATTTTCATTGTTTTTAGTCTTTCTTGCTTTTAATACTGATTTAACAATAGACTTTTGCCATAATTGTGATAGTAGGCCTCCTTCGGTCATGACTGACCATGGACAAAGTACATCCGTTCTAATGTCTAGATGGACTGTCTGCTTGGTCCAAGCAGCGTCGCCTGTGACTGTACAGACCAATGCAAGAGAGGCAGTCTCTGTCGCAGTGGTCGCATGTGTATGCTGATGCTGGTCTGTTGGCTGTCATCCCTTTTCTGCGAACTCGCTTTTCTGCTGCAGCAGCTGACAGTTTGTCCTCACCAATCCGCAGCTGTTTCTTGAGAGTAGTTCTCCAGCTGTTGCGGTCGTCTGCGAGGTCCTCCCAGGACTCAGTGTTGATCTCAAGCGCCTTCATGTCACGCTTGCAAACGTCTTTGTATCTCAGCTGTGGGCGGCCAGTGTTTCTCTGCCCTGTGGCAAGCTCACCATAAAGGATGTCTTTTGGGATGCGACCATCTTCCATGCGGCGAACGTGGCCCAACCAGCGCAGCCGATGCTGTCTCAGCATGGTATGCATGGTTGGGAGGCCAGCGCAGGTTAGGACTTCGGTGTTGGTCACCTTGTCTTGCCAGGAAATGCCAAGTATGCGCCGTAGGCTTCTCAGGTGGAAGGTATTGAGCCTTTTCTCCTGATGAGCATGCGTGGTCCACGCCTCGCTGCCATATAGCAAGGTGCTGAGGACACAGGCGTTGTATACAGCCATCTTTGTCTTTGTGTTCAGCTTGGGATTTGTCCACACCCTTTGTGTGAGGCGGGCTAGTGTTGTGGCTGCCTTCCCGATCCTCTTGTCGACCTCTGTGTCAAGGGAGAGGTTATCGGCGATGGTGGACCCAAGATATGTGAATTGATGGATGGCTTGAAGCTCGTAGTCATCAATGGTGATGGCTGGTAGAGATGGTGTGTCTTGGCCCAGGACGTTTGTATTCTTAAGACTGATGGTCAGACCAAAATCTTTGCAGGCCTGGGAGAAGTGGTCCATTAGTGACTGCAAGTCCCGCTGAGTATGGGTCACAACTGCGGCATCGTCGACAAATAGCATGTCTCTGATGAGGGCTTCACGGACCTTTGTCCTTGCTCTGAGGCAGGCGAGGTTGAAGAGCCTGCCATCTGATCTGGTCCACAGGTGGATCCCTTCTTGCGCTGTGCTGAACGCATGCCTCAGGAGGAGAGCGAAGAAGATTCCAAAGAGGGTTGGGGCCAGGACGCAGTCTTGTTTCACACCGCTGCGTACGTCGAAGGGCTTGGAGAGGTTTCCGTTGAACTGCACCGTCCCTTTCATGTTTGAGTGGAAGGACTCATTTAAGCTGTGCAGTTTAGGGGGGCAGCCGATTTTTCGGAGAGCCCCGGAAAGGCCATCTCTGCTGACTAGGTCAAAGGCCTTGGTGAGGTCAATGAATGCCACATACAGGGGCATCTGCTGCTCTCTGCACTTCTCCTGGATTTGGCGAAGGGAGAAGACCATGTCTACCGAGGATCTCTCTGCTCGAAAACCACACTGTGATTCCGGGTAGACGCGTTCAGCCAGTTTCTGCAGGCGGATTAGGAGGACCGAGCGTAAACTTTGCCAACAATGCTGAGGAGCGAGATACCTCTGTAGTTGTTGCAGTCGCTCCTTTCGCCCTTGTTTTTGTACAGGGTGACGATCTTGACGTCCCTCATGTCCTGTGGTACAGCTCCCTCATTCCAACACTGACAGAGAACTGCGTGCAAAGGGTGCAGAAAAGAAGTCTTGCAGTGCTTGATGAGGTCTGGGGGAATTCCGTCGTTGCCAGGTGCCTTCCCTGATGACAGGCTATCAATGGCCTTGCTGAGTTCGTCCGCAGTTGGCTCTGCGTCAAGTTCTTCCATTACTGGCATGCACTTGATGGCATCGAGGGCTAAGGGGGACACCATGTTCTGTGTGGAGTGGAGGTCGGAGTAGTGTTCCGCCCACCTTTCCATCTGTTGGCTAGGATTGCTGATTACTTCCCCAGTGGAGGATTTGAGGGGGGCGATCTTGCTCTGTGTTGGTCCCAGTGCCTTCTTGATGCCATCATACATTCCTCGGATGTTGCCTCTTTCAGCAGCACTCTGTATCTCTTCGCTGAGCTCTGTCCAGTACTCGTTTGCACAGCACCTGGCGTTAAGCTGAACCTTACTTCTGGCAGCCCTGAGGATTTGCAGGTTCTTCTCACTGGGTGACCGCTTATACTTGGTGAGTGCGGCACGCTTGGCCTCAACAGTGGGAGTCATCTCTGATGATTTGGCCTCAAACAGTTTTCTCCCCAAAGGTGGCCATAGCAATGCGGTGCATGGTGTCTCGCAGCGTTTCCCATCTCTCAGTGGCAGAGTCTCTGGGCTGCAATGCATCGTATTCTCTCTGAAAGGCCTCTGCGAACTGTTCTACAAGATCTGGCTGAGACATCTTGCTGACGTCAATGCGAGGGTTCCCTTGTTTTTTTGAGCAGTGGAACTTCTTTGGTTGTAGCCTGATCTTGCAACATACCAGAGAGTGGTCTGTGTCGCAGTCTGCGCTGTGATAAGAGCGAGTGTGGAGAACGTTTTTGATAGCGGCACGTCTTACTAGGATCAATTCCAGTTGGTGCCAATGTTTTGAGCGGGGATGCCTCCAGGAGACTTTGTGTTGAGGCTTCGTCTTGAAGAAGGAGTTGGCGATGCACAGTTCATGGCAGGCGCAAAACTCAAGCAGTCGCTGTCCATTTTCATTCATTTTCCCCACTCCAAAGGAACCGAGGCAGAAGGGCCATGAGTCATTGTCTGCACCCACTCTGGCGTTGAAGTCGCCCAGGAGAACAAGTTGTTCTGTCCTGGGGATGTTCCTTATGGTTGATGCAAGATTTTCGTAGAACTCATCCTTGGTGTTTGGAGAGGCGGACAGAATTGGGGCATAAACGCTGATGAGAGTGACATAGCCTTCGGTGGTGTTGAGGCGGAGAGTCAAGAGTCGTTCTGAACCGCCGCTGCCTGGTTCAATCATGTTCAGCAGGCTGTTCCTTACTGCAAAGCCTACTCCGTGCTCTCTTGGGGCATCAGAACTCTTTCCTTGCCAGAAGAAGGTGTAGTCCCTTTCCTTTAGTGTTCCTGAATCAGCCAGCCGTGTATCCTGCAGAGTGGCAATGTCCACATTGAGCCTCTTTAGTTCGCTGTTTATGACGGCGGTTTTTCTGGTGTCGCTGATGTCTTGCAGATCTTGGGAGAGCCCAGGCATCATTGTTCGGACATTCCAACAGCCCAGTTTCACTGCTGATCCTTTTCCTGATCCGTTTCTTGAATTTGAATTTTTCTTTTTGTTTGGTGCGGTAATTAACGACCTGCTTGTCAGATTTTCTCCTAATCTTCATGCACCCAATGAAGAAGGCAGGTCGTGGCGGGACAGCATCTAACTGGCTGGGGTGGGCGGTAGCTGTCCAGTAAGACACGAAGGTCTCTCCCACCGTCAAAAGCAACCCCTGGCGTCAGCTCTACGCCAGTTGAGCAATGACTTATCACCAGTATCTGTTGCTTCCCGTGTTGTGCCGACATTAGTGTTAGTAGCGAGGCTGGAGTGTCCTCTCCAGGTCGTAGGTGCAGAGTGTTTGTGGATGAATGGACGGATGTAAGCCTGGGCAGTGTAATATGGAAGACAGGCTGTTGCCCATGCAACCTGTCCCCCCTCTCCACCTCGCTGACAGATCCAAAGGAACAGCAGGGCTGTTACGTTTTGGTGCCAATGCGGCCGCAGGAGCTGCCAGAAAGTGACAAAGTTTGCCATCCAACCGCCTTAGGGGCCCCACACCGGATTTACTGTCAGGGTTTACTCCCTTAGCTAGATGGCCGCGGGTAGCTCTCCAGAGCTGGCGCCCTTTGATGGATCTAATTTATTTCTACCAGGGTTTCTAGCCACCCTCCTCACCATCCTCCTGAGAGGACTGGTGGGGTTGCTGGTTTAGTCGCCAGCAATTCGACCCTGCGACAGGTAGTACTGGGTTCCAGGTTACCAGTAGCGGATACATCTATCCGACCTGACTAATTGTGGTATAGTTCCACTAACCCAGCATTTCTGACAAATTTTGTGTAAGAAAATAATATAGTTTTCTGGAGGATGTTTAATCATTTCAGTTGAAACTGCATCGACACCTACCGAACTCCTTTTGTTGTGTAGAGACAAGATAGTGTTGTTTTTTTTTTTAGCTCTTCTAAGGTAATTGGAGAATTAAACCAGCGATCATTCTGAGGTATGGGATCAGTGAAGGGAAGGTTGTTAGCTGCCATTTCTCTGTAGTGTTTGCAGGTAGGAGACAAACCATCTACTTTACTATTTTCGGCAAAAAGTTCCACAAAAGTTTCAGTTTTGTCCATGTCGGAAGGAAATTTGTGACATGTGTCAATCATTATTGGACACCTAGGCAAGTCGGCTCCATTTTTCTTTTGATTCATTTTTGTCCAGACTTTATGGAAATCCTTGAAATCTGAAATTTCTTTAGTGCAGTATGATGCCCAATAAATTTTCTTTGCTTCAGCGATGATTTTATTACACTGGGTGTTAGCTTTTTTCATCTCCATATGATCTTCAGGTTTCCTGCTTTTGGTGTAGATTTTGCATTTCTCTTTTTTATACTGAACTGCTTGCTCACATGCCTCCGTCCACCAAACATTACCCAAACGAGTAAGTTTTGAGTTTCGGGATGGATAGGCCGGCAGCAGCTAGAACTGACTCCTGGAATTTAGAAACAATAACGTCGACATTTTCACGTTCATAATGTGTGTAAGCTTGTCATATTGGCAGTTGTGATGCATCTAGTGTGTCGGTTTCAGCCTGCACTGCTGGCTAGCACTGCTGTGCGAAAAGAAGAGCAGGAGGCGTAAGTCTCTTCCTGTCAGTACATCCTCTCCATCAGCAAGCCCTACACTGTACCTCCTCGTGGCGACAGGCGGTAACTGAGCATCTCACGGACTCAGGCTGAATCTCGTAGGACTCGGAGGAGGTTCTGGCCCCCAGACGTGAGGCATGCAGGCCCACCGGCGTGTGGATACGCCCTGGTGCCCACGAACCAGACCCCCAAGCTATGGGTGAATAGCTCCACTGCCTTGTGGACATCTCGGGAGAGAGTAAGGCTAGCAGAGAGACCGTACACAAACCGATGGAAGGCAACGGGAAACCACCATCGTAATTTTTCCCAAGTTATCATGGACAGAAACAAAAGAAATGTGTAATTACATTTTGGTATAATGTCAGGAGTGCTGTCTTTCATCCTGATGTTTTCGTTAGTTAGTGTTATAAGGATAGGTAAGTGATCACTTCCTAAAGTATCTCTGTGAGTGTCCCAGGTACAGCAAGGTACTAATTTTGGTGAAATTAAAGACAGGTCGATGGCTGTTGCCTGATGTTTGGAAACATCAGGAATTCTAATGACGCTCCCATCATTCAAAAGGTAAAGCGCACTGTCAACTATATTTTCTACCAAACAATTGCTTGTTACAGTACAACAATCTTTTTACCAAGACGGGGAGTGGGAAGTAAAGTCTCCACCTAATAGCCATTTACCGTGCTGCAGATCCGGAATCATGCGCAGCCATTCTGTGTTGTGGTCATTTGGACCTGTTGGCGGGTAGACTGACAAAACGTTCAGGATAAAAGAATTACCGAATTGTACTGCAGCGGCACAAACGTGTAAGCCTTCATTTGATGTTAAAACTGGGGAAGTAATTATGTGATTCTGTAACTTTTTAAGTATATAAATTGCAGTGGCTACCTTCTTCCCGGGATTCCCATAGTCATACACCGGTGGATAATAATAATTTGGTAAATTGGGAAGTTTGGTTGGTATAACATTAAGCGACTGCAGAATCAAGATTTCACACTGATTTGAGGTGAGGAAATGTTCCAGGTATGCTGAATTGGTGGAAATAGACCTACAATTCCACTGTAAAAATGTGATTTTCATTGTTGGCTAATCTCTTATGTATGTGTGCGTGAGACACAGATATAAATACACAAACACATCACACGCACGCATGCGCGCGCACCCGTACACACACAGACACACACACGCGCGCGCACACACACACACACACACATACACACACATACACACACACTTGCATAGAAACACATGTAAAAAAATATATGCACACACACACACCACACACACACACACACAAACAACAGACAGACAGACAGACACACACACACACACACACACACTCACACACACACACACACACACACACAAACCATATACCCGAGCACACAAGCACAAACACACATACACACATGCAAACATACACACAAGCACACATGTACAAATACACACACACA
This sequence comes from Monoplex corrugatus, assembly GCA_030674185.1. Taxonomy (NCBI): domain Eukaryota; kingdom Metazoa; phylum Mollusca; class Gastropoda; order Littorinimorpha; family Ranellidae; genus Monoplex; species Monoplex corrugatus. The sequence goes on along the minus strand of JAPXFY010000012.1, from coordinate 92,555,084 downwards.
CACACAAGCAGAGACACACACACACGCACGCACACACACACGCACACAGAGACAAACACACACACAGTCAGTTCTAGCTGCTGCAGACCTTTCCATCCCGAAACTCAAAACTTTTAAGTCTAATAACCGTTTGGGTAATGTTTGGTGGACGGAGGTATGTGAGCAAGCAGTTCAGTATAAAAAAGAGAAATACAAAATCTACATCAAAAGCAGGAAACCTGAAGATCATATGGAAATGAAAAAAGCTAACACCCAGTGTAATAAAATCATCGCTGAAGCAAAGAAAAATTACTGGGCATCATACTGCACAAAAGAAATTTCAGATTTCAAGGATTTCCATAAAGTATGGACAAAAATGAATCAAATGAAAAATGGAGCCAACTTACCTAGGTGTCCAATAATGATTGATACAAGTCACAAATTTCTTTCCGACATGGACAAAGCTGAAACTTTTGTGGAACTTTTTGCCCAAAATAGTAAAGTAGATGGTTTGACTCCTACCTGCAAACACTACAGGGAAATGGCAGCTAACAACCCTATCTACACTGATCCAATACCTCAAAATGATCTCTGGTTTAATTCTCCAATCACCTTAGAAGAGTTAAAAAACACTATCTTGTCTCTGCGCAACAAAAGGAGTTCGGTAGGTGTTGATGCAGTTTCAACTGAAATGATTAAACATCTTCCAGAAAACTATATTATTTTTTTACACAAAATTTTTCAGAAATGCTGGGCTGGTGGAACTATACCACAATTATGGCAAACGTCTGTTGTTATACCAGTATTAAAAGCAGGAAAGCCTAAAAACAATAAAAACAGTTACAGACCTATTGCTTTAACGTCCCATACGAGCAAACTATTGGAAAAATTGGTATTAAACAGACTTGTACATTACTGTGATAAAAATAACGTTATTCCAGTAAATCAGGCTGGTTTTAGAAAAGGGAGATCTACAGTTGAGCACCTGGTTAAACTTACCACTCACATCAAGAAAGAGTTTGCCCGCAGAAAAAGTCTTTTAGCTACATTTTTTGATGTGAAAAAAGCTTACGATCAAGTTTGGCATACGCGTTTATTGTACAAGCTGAAATCTATTGGTTTATCTGGCAATATGTATGATTACATTAAGTCTTTTTTAGCCAATAGAACTATTCAGGCAAGAGTGGGAACTAGTTATTCTACTTCACGACATCTTGATATGGGAATTCCACAAGGTTCAGTGATAGCACCGCTTTTATTTAATATCCTTATACAGGATCTTCCTAAAGCACTCTCAAATCGTGTTGTTTTGGCACAGTATGCTGATGATATATGTATTTGGATGAATATTACTTTAAAAAAGACAACTCCACAGAGAGCACAGAATTACATTAGGAAATTGTATCAATCTGATCTTGATAATCTTGGAAACTATATGTTAGAAAATGGTCTGTCGTTGTCAGCGGAAAAAACTAACATGATGCTATTTAATTCTGGTGGTACTTTAAGTAACTTGCCTACTTTCAGATTGCTTGATGAAGTGTTACATTACAAACAGGTTGTAAAATTTCTGGGAGTCTTTATGACATCGAAATTAAACTGGAATGTCCATTTTGATTATATTTCAACAAAAGCAAGAAAAGCCCTAAATTTCTAAAGATAATAAGCCGATTACCTTGGGGAATGGATACGAACATACTAATTCATCTGTCAACAGCACTTGTACGATCTAAATTATCCTATGCGCAAGAAGTGTTTTTCAGTGCACCAAAATATTTATTAAAGAAGATACAAAGCTTAGACTGCAAAAGTATTAAAATTGCTCTAGGTGTCCCTACTCATGCCTCTAATCTGGAAACGTACAAAGTTGCTGGAATTCTGCCTCTGAACAACTATCGTGAGCTAGCGACAGCAAAATTTGCAGTTAGAACTACTTCACAAACGGACAATTTTGTGAGTAAGGAAATTAAAATCAGGTCTGATGTTGACTTTCCAAAGCGAGCAAAAAGCATTTCATCACAAATGACTGTTTCAACTTACATATCTGACTTGGTCAAACAGTCTAACATAAATATGGATGAAATAGCTGAGACACCATCAACAACGCCTATCCCTACATGTGAAATGCAAAAAGCCTCTTTTGATATTGATTATACAGACGCTAAGAAATCTGAAAACGTCAACATTTCGATATCCACAGCAAGAGAACACATCGATGAAAAATACCGTACCCATCTTCACATTTTTACCGATGGATCAGTCTTAGAAAATAAATGTGCTGGAGCAGCTTTTTATGTTCCAAAATTTAAGATAAAAAAGTCATTTTTCGTTGGGGCAAACTTATCGATCTTTACAGCGGAATTAGTCGCTATTAATCAAGCATTGCATTATCTAGTAAATCTTAAAACCATGTCTTTCAAAGTAGTTCTCTTTGTTGACTCAAAATCTGTATTATATGCCTTACGGTCTTTTAATGCCGACACAAGACCTGATTTAATTACTGAGGCAAATCATCTTATACATCGTTTAAGGGTCAAAGGTACAGATATCAGTTTATGCTGGGTGCCTTCTCATGTTGGTCTTCACGGCAACGAAGTAGTTGACAGAGCAGCTAAGCAAGGCGCCCAGAATGCTGATAATGCTATAGAATTACATGTTCATACCTCCGTAAAAGAAGCTTGCAACTTGCTCGAATCAGCCTCATGGACTCGATTTCTTGAACATTCAGATGAACAGTTTGTGTCACAACAAATGATAAAACTTACCGTTCAAAATGTATGTAAAAAATTGCAGTATTCTTCTAAGTATCATTTGAGATCGATTGTTGCTGTTTGTTTTCGTATTCAGCTAAACGCATTGAGAACAAAATATTGTAAAAATGTCAAGTGTATTTGCGGCGAACAGTTCACACTGTTTCACTGTTTATTCTACTGCAAAATGCTACGTTCTTTTTTACCGAAAATGTTTACTCAAGAAAAGTATTCTGAAAATCATTTCCAGAAAATTACATCAGATCAAACGTTGTTAGTTAGAATTTCAGAATCATTAGTTCACAGTCCTGTTAATGCATTACTTTAACTTTATTCGGTTTGTATTTTAGTGTTACAATTTCCCTTCACGTTATTGAAGTTAATTGTTAGTGTTAAGTTCTCGTTCCATTTTACTGTTCCCCCACCTGCTAATGTCTTTTTCCTCTGTCTTCCCTCTGCCCAAATCCA
>JAPXFY010000012.1:92519387-92531887 GCA_030674185.1 Monoplex corrugatus | reverse complement strand
CACTGTACATAGGCAACTTTTCCAAGCCTCTAAAACAAAAGTATCCACCCTCATTGCATCTGCAAAAACAAGCTATTTCCAAACCAAAATCCTGAATGCCTCTTCTTCAAGAGAACTCTTTACAACCATGAATCATCTCCTTGGCACACGAAAAGATTTACCTCTCCCAACAAAACACACAAATGAAGAACTCCCATCTGTATTCTCCAAGTATTTCACCACCAAAATACAAACTCTTCGTGACAGGCTTGACAGGACACCCTGTCAACCATGCCCACCTGACCCTTTCTTCTCTGGCACACCTCTTACTAGTTTTACCCCAGTCTCACAAGAAGAAATTCTCAACACAATCAGATCCATGTCGTTCAAAACCTGCGAACTGGATCCTCTTCCAGGTTCTCTCTACTCTGACTGTCTCCCTACTCTCCTCCCATTCATCACTGACATCATCAACACTTCTCTTCAAACTGGAACTGTCCCAGATTCTTTCAAGTCTGCTATTGTTCACCCTCTCCTCAAGAAATACAATTTAGACCCAAATGAACTAAAAAATTACCGGCCTATCTCTAATCTCTCTTTCTTGTCAAAACTCATCGAAAAAGTTGTCCTCAACCAGCTGAACTCTCACCTGTCTGCCAACAATCTTCTCAATCCTTTCCAGTCAGCCTACCGCCAGTGCCATAGCACTGAAACTGCCCTGCTACACATTCTCAACAATCTCCTCCTTGCAACTGATACTGGCAAAGTCTCTCTCCTCACACTCCTTGATCTGTCTGCAGCCTTTGATACCATTGATCGTGGTATTCTCCTTTCTAGACTTCATCATACTTTTGGCATCTCTGACATTGCTCTCTCCTTTTTCACTTCATATCTGTCAAACAGAAAACAAACTGTTCTCGTTAATGGCACTTACTCTCAACCTGCATGCCTGACCTGTGGTGTTCCACAAGGATCTGTCCTTGGCCCTGTTCTTTTCACTCTTTACACCTCCCCCCTATCCACCATCATCAACTCCCACTCTCTAAAACACCACTTCTATGCTGATGACACCCAACTTCTAGACAGTGACACACCAGACAATATACAGCGCCTCTTGACTCGCACCACTGAGTGTTACTCGGACATTAAGAACTGGATGACGTTCAACAAACTTCAGCTTAATGACGACAAGACAGAAGCTATCCTCATTGGCACCCGTCAGAAACTTTCTCAGCTGCCTCCTCTTTCTCTCCCATTATGTAACACATCAGTCCCAATTTCTGATTCAGCTAAAAACCTTGGTGTCTGCATTGACTCCATGAACAACTTTGTTTCTCAAACTGCCAGATCTTGCTACTATCACCTCCATCGTATAAGCTTGATCAGGAAGTATCTCTCTGTGGAAACAACTGCAAAACTCGTTCTCTCCTTCATAATGTCTCGCATTGACTATTGCAATTCACTCCTGTCTGGTCTTCCTGCCTCCACCATTCACATCCTACAGCGCATTCAAAACAATGCTGCACGCCTTGTACTCAAAAGAAAAAAGCTGACCACATATCTCCTCTCCTGGCACAACTTCACTGGCTCCCTGTATCAAAGCGCATACAGTACAAACTAGACACCATGTGCTACAAAAGCCTCAATAACGCAGCCCCGATTACCTGTCAAGCCTACTTGAGATCTATCTTCCCTCACGTACCCTCCGCTCTGCCTCTGATCCTCTGACTTTTCGCTTTCCACGCACCAAGCTCAATACCTATGGTCCACGAGCCTTCTCTGTTTCTGGTCCACTTTCCTGGAACAAACTTCCTCTCTCTGTCCGTCAGCAACCTACTTTTGTCTCCTTCAAGTCCGCTCTCAAAACTCACCTTTTCTCCTCTGCATAAAATCCTGACCTCACTCATCCCCCCTCTGTAGCCTGTCTCCACTCGGAGGGGAATCACATTGTAATATATATTTGTATATAATATGCTCTCTATAATTTTCCATTGCTTTTATTCTTTTTCCCCATTTATAGCCATGTGTGGTGTGTGTGTGCGTGTGTGTGCGCGCGTGCGTAAGTGTATGTTCAGCGCTTAGATTTGATTTTTATCGAGATTTTGAGCTATATAAATATTGTAATTATTATTATTTATTATTAACCTATTTGATTCGTATACCCTTCCTTTGCTCAGCAGATGAGCTCGTTCATCATCATCATGTGCCCTGCCGCATGGCATTGGCGATCATGGCCCTCCATATATATCTATCCTTTGTTGCCGCAAGTACATCTCAACCCTCTCTGTCCTCAGCCAGTCTGATGTCTGTCAGTAGTCCTATGGTGGTATCAAGTTCTTCCAGGACACTTTCACCAGTTCTGGCATCTGTCCACCTGTGTTTTTGTATCTTTAGTTATGGTACAAGTTGTATTCTCTCCTTCATAATGTCTCGCATTGACTATTGTGTGTGTTTGTGTGTGTGTGTTTGTGTGTGTGTGTGTGTGTATGTGTGTGTGTGTGTGTGTGTGTGTGTGTGTGTGTGTGGCGTGCGTGCGTGCGTGTGTTTGCGTGCGTGCGTGTGTGTCTGTTTCAGGGCTTAGATTTGATTTATCAAGATTTTGCGCTATATAAATATTGTAATTATTATTATTATTATTATTCAGGTGTGCTGTTTTTTTTTTTTAATCCCCTATGCGGTCAGTCAGCGCCAGGAGTGTCTCCTTAGATTATGTGCACGAATGAATTGATATGTGTACTTAATTTTCTTTTCCTTTTGTTTTTCCTGTTGAAGAACTTGTGTATGGTTTGAAACGGTTATAGCCCTGATATGGCTCCCTACAGTCGGCTGGGCTTTAAACAACAATACCAATAAACAATAAACCTGACACGCAGCAGCCTCCGATAAAATCATATCTCCGTTGCCTCAATTCTTCTGCAATCAGTTTTCTCAGAGTCCAAGCTTCGCAGCCATAAATCATGACTGGCCAGATCAAACATTTTAACCCTTTGACTCCCGCACCCTATCCACTAGCATCCTGCATTGTCGACCATGCTAGCAAAAGCAACAACTTAACCCTTAGACTCCCTCACCCTATCCACCAGCATCCTGCATTGTCGACCATGATAGCAAAACCAACAACTTAACCCTTAGACTTCCTCACCCTATCCACCAGCTTTCTGCTTAAACCCTTTGACTTCCTCACCCTATCCACTAGCTTCTAGGAAGCCAAAGGGTTAGGTTAAGTTTTCGCAGTTGGTGGATAGGGTGCAGGGAGTCAAAGGGTTAAAATTCCAACCTTCACCCACCTGGCATACCTCTGTCGAAGACGAACTAAAAGAAAAAAGGGTCTGTTAGTATGGCTTTACTATCTTATTTCCACGTTGCCAACCCAGGCGGTTACGTCAACCGGACCCATCATCTTTGGGGTCTCCTGGTATTTATTTCAGGATTAGCAAGGATTCTGGTGGCGTCACCTGGCGTCGCCACGGAGGGAACAAAGGATGCTGGGAAACATAACGCCGCGCAGACAACTCAAGGCAATGCATATATTGACACGGCCGGTGCAAACGAACTGGAAGAAAAGGATTCTCGCCCCTTGTTCATAGCGTCCCAATGTCTGCTCCCCCAATGTCTTTTTCTGTCTTGTGGTGTGATTAAAGGTGAGTGGAGGTGGGGGTGGGTAGGTGGGTGGGGGTTGGGGTGGGGGGATAGGGGTTGGGATGGGGGGGGGGGTTGGGGTTCGTGGTGAGGCGATGGTAGGACGATTAGGGTTAGGGTGACATACGGGTGTGTCGCTGTGACATTTACGGCAGGGCGTGATGCTCTCTCTCTCTCTCTCTTCTTCTCTCTCTCTGTCTCTGTCTCTGTCTCTCTCTCTCTGTTCTCTCTCTTCTCTCTCTTTACCTGTTTGTTTGCCTGTCTCTATCTGTCTCAGTCTCTCTGTCTCTGCCTGCCTGTCTGTCTGTCTCTGTCTGTCTGTCTGTCTCTTTGTCTGTGTGTGTGTGTGTGTGTGTGTGTGTGTTTTGTGTGTGTGTGTGTGTGTGTGTGTCTTATGTCTGTGTGTATCTCTTTCTCTCTATCTCTTTCAGTCTTTCTCTCAGTGTGTGTATGCCAGTGTGTGTACGCGCGCGTGTGTGTGTGGGTGTGCGTGTATGTGTGCACACGCATATGTGTATGTGTGCTTGTGTACGTGTGCGGGAGTGCGCGTATGTGCGTGCGTGCATGAGAGAGAGAGAGAGAGAGAGAGAGAGAGAGAGATAAAGGTTGTTGCCGAAGTCATAGTGGTGTGAGGTGGTAGAGACATCATCTTTTCTTGGTGCAATGCCCTTCTATTTATTCTCCATCACCGCTTTATCTTCCCAACTTCAAATGAGCATGCGATCACTCATTCTGACAAACAAACGATACACGCATAAGACACACACGCGCGCGCGCATGCACACACACAGACACGCACACACACATACACACACACACGCGCGCGTGCGCGCACACACACTGACAGAAAGATTGAAAGAAGAGAGAGAGAGACCGACAGACAGACAGACAAACAGACAGACAGACAGAGAGAGAGACAGAGAGATAGAGAGAGAGAGAGACAGACAGACAGACAGATAGACAGAGACAAAGAGGGATAAACAGAGAGAGACAGAGAGATACACAGAGACAGCATCATACCCTGTAAATATATATAAACACACAAACCACACACACACACACACACACACCACACACCCCACACACACACAACACGCACACAAACACCACACAAACACACACACAAACACACACACACAACACACACACAACACACCCACACCCACACCCACACACAACACACACACAAACACACACCTAACCACACCCACACACACAAACACACACACACAAACACATACACACGCAACCCCCCCCCCCACACCCCACCCACACACCACACACACAGAACACTGGGAGACTGTGTCCCTGTGACTTCCGCTGTGGCACAATTATAAACATCTCCCATACAGCGGAAGGCACAGGTCCTGTGCAGTCGAACAAACACTGATGTGCAAATGGCTACACTGCAAATGCCACACGGCAATGGCTAACTGGCAAATGCTACACTGGCAATGGTCACACTGGCAAATGGCAATGGTACTGGCAAATGTACACTGGCAAATGGCCCCTGTGCAAATGCTACATGGCAAATGGCAAATGGCTACATGGCAAAGGCTCACTGGCAAATGGCTACACTGGCAATGGCTACACTGGCAAATGGTCACACTGCAAAGGCAATGGCTACTGGCAAATGGCTACACTGGCAAATGGCCACACTGGCAAATGGTTACACTGGCAAATGGGCAAATGGCTACACTGGCAAATGGTCACACTGGCAAATGGCAAATGGCTACATTGGCAAATGGCTACACTGGCAAATGGCCACACTGGCAAATGGCTACACTGGCAAATGGGGCAAATGGCTACACTGGCAAATGGCTACACTGGCAAATGGCTACACTGGCAAATGGTCACACTGGCAAATGGCAAATGGCTACACTGGCAAATGGCTACACTGGCAAATGGCCACACTGGCAAATGGCTACACTGGCAAATGGGGCAAATGGCTACACTGGCAAATGGCTACACTGGCAAATGGCTACACTGGCAAATGGCTACACTGGCTACACTGGCAAATGGCTACACTAGCAAATGGCTACACTAGCAAATGGCTACACTGGCAAATGGCCACACTGGCAAATGGCCACACTGGCAAATGGCTACACTGGCAAATGGCTACACTGGCAAATGGTACATGCAAATGGCCACACTGGCAAATGGCTACACTGGCATATGGCTACACTGGGCAAATGGCTACACTAGTAAATGGCTACACTGGCAAATGGCTACGCTGGCAAATGGCTACATTGGCAAATGGCTACGCGCAAATGGCTACACTGGCAAATGGCTACATTGGCAAATGGCTACACTGGCAAATGGGTACACTGACAAATGGCTACACTGGCAAGCAGAAACACAGACAACTGGGCAGGCCAGATTAAGTACACACGCCTATGGGGTCTTGGTGCTTACACATGTTAACCCCTTATAGTTTTCATCTTTTTGATCATCTGTCTTTAACCCTTTGACTCCCACACCCTGTCCCCCAGCACCCTGCGTTGTCAACCATGCTAGCAAGCAAAAACTTCACCCTTTGACTCCTTCAACCTATTCACCAGCTTCCTGATGATGATGAAGTGCATTTTTGGCTGTACGGAAATGAGATAGGCTGAAGCAATTTTCGGTAATTTAGACCCGATTTTATGTATGTTTTAGTGTCCTCAGTTACGTTTGTATTCGTATTCAGGTTTTTGTTTTTTGTTTTTTATTTTGTTTTGTTTTTCGCTATGTGATAAATTGGACGGAGTGGTCAACGCCAGGGGCATTTCCTTAGATTGTGTGCACGATTACCTTGCTATGTGTACTTAATTTTCTATTCCTTTTTTTTTTCCTGTTGAGAAGTATTGTGTATGTTTGTATAATAAATGCAATGAGTATTGTACGTGTTTTCTTTTTTCATAACTGTATACCTACTTTTGCACCCCCCTATATATATATATTATATATATATATATATATATGTGTGTGTGTGTATATATATATGTACGAAACAAAACTCTGGCTCACAGCGGGTCGACCAGTCTGTCAAGGTCATTCCGTCGCCCTCGTTAAAGATCTGTCAGAGCTTGACCAGAGGGTTTGATGGAAAACCTCTCTCCACAGGGACATTGGCTTCGCTTTGTGGACTTAACGATTACCTGGATTGCACGTGCAAACATCGGTCTGGGCCAATCGGCGCCTGCCGCCGTGCTTGGAGCGCCACTTGTGGCGCTGACCTGTTTGGTTTGAGGTCTGCGGCGGTGCTCTTCCCCGTCGTGGGCCCTATAAGTGTTAGGAAACCTCGCAAAAATCTATCATCATCATCATCATCAAGTGCCTTGCCAAATGGCGTTGGCGAACATGGCCCTCCCTATGCATCTATCCTTTGTTGCCGCAAGCACATCTTTCACCCTCTCTGTCTTCAGCCACCCTGCAAGTCCGTCCAATATTGACTCCTTGGGTCTACCTGGTGTTCTCTTTCCCTCCAGCTTTCCTGTTGAAACCAGGTGCTCTAATTCCCATTTCCTCATCAAATGGCCTAAAATGGCGAATATTTAAGGGACTGAATTATGCCACCTTCTCTAAAACAAACGTGACTGCCCGCGTTCAAGCAAAGAGGAACCAGAAAAAAAAACGTGAAAAAATACAACCAGAAAAGACAGACACAAATTTTCGGCCAACTGGCCTTTGTCAAGCGTAACAACACACACACATACACCACACACACACACACACACACACACACACACACAACAACAACAACAACAACAACAACAACAACAACAACAACCAACAAACACCAGATAAAAAAAAATTAGGAGAAAAAGACTGAAACTTCAGTGCTATGCTAATTTTTGTATCAAGTATTTGTTTGTTTGTGATCTTACGCTTGACAAAGGCGAATTGGCCGGAAATTTTGCACCTGTCTTATCTGGTTGTATTAAATGCGCGTTCTTATTCTTTTTTCTTGGTTTTTCTCACCAACAAATGCCTATCAGTTAACATTAGGAAGAGAGTTCTTGAATGTTATATAGAACCGATAATGTTATACGGTTGGGAGGCGTGGACAGTCAACACGCAAAGCCAAAACAAGATTGAGGAAGCCCGAGATGTGGTTTCTAAGAAGAATATTGAGAGCTCCTTGGGCGGCAGGGGAGGACAGGGAAGGAGGAAGACACAAGAATATCATTCATAAGGAAGATTAGGAAGAGACAGACAACATTTATAGGCCATTTTGTGAAGAAGGTGGACTGGAGCACCTGGTCGCGGCAGGAGGACTGGAGGGAGGAGAGGCACCAGGGAGAGGGTGTTGGACGGACTTGCAGAGTGACTGGGGACAGAGAGGGTGGAAGATGTGCTTGCGGCAACAAGGGATACATACATATGGAGGGCCATGATCGCCGAAGTCATGCGGCAGGGCACATGATGATGATGATGACCTTCTGGGTGTCGCTGTCTCCTTTGTCGAGTGACATGAGAAATGGTGGATTATAACTCCTCTGATCACCAAGCCCCATATCCCCCTGCAGGAACTGGAAAAAAACGGTCACTTTTATCGGTAGGTGCGGCTCTATCACGTACATGGCATCATCATCATGTGCCCTGTCGCATGGCGTTGGCGATCATGGCCCGCCATTGGCATTTATCCCTTGTCGCCGCAAGCACACCTTCCACCCTTCTCTGTCCTCAGCCACCCTGCAAATCCATCCAATAGTTTCTCCCTGGGTCTACCTTGTGTTCTCTTTCCCTCCAGCTTTTACGTGTGACCAGGTGCTCTAATTCCCCTTTCCTCATAAAATGTCCTATAAATGTTGCCTGTCTTTTCCTAATCTTCCTTATGAATTATCTTCTTTTGTCTGCCTCCATTAAGACTGTCTCGTTTGTCTTTTTTTGCTGTCCATGGAACTCTCATCATTCTTCTAAGAAAGCACATCTCGGCTGCCTCAATCTTCTCTTTCTCTCCACCTTTCCTGTCGTGACCAGATGCTCTAATTTCCCCTCCTTTCCTCATAAAATGGCCTATAAAATGACTACAACAACTTTCAAAGCGAGGTCTCCTAACAGTGACACGTTCAAGTGCGAGAGGAAGGCAAGAACGATAATCACCGAGCCTGCAGACGCTGACAGGGAGGTCAGGGGCGGGCACTCGGCGCAAAACGTGTGGTCCACACCTTGGCCAGCACAACAAGGGCACACACACAAGGTGGCGGCAGATAGGCTTTGAGTTGGTGTTGAATAAAACCTGGTCTGCTTTTGGGCGGTTAGTTTAACCCTTTGACTCCCCGCACCCCTGTCCACCCGCATCCTCCTTTGCCAACCATGCTAGCAAAGCAAAAGCTTAACCCTTTTGATTCCTTCACCCTTATCCACCAGCTTCCTGCAAGCAAAACCTTAACCCCTTGATTCTCTCACCCTATACACCAGCTTCCTGCAAGCAAAAACTTAACCCTTTGATTCCCTTACCTATCCACCAGCTTCCTGCAAGCAAAAGCTTAACTCTTTGATTCCCTCACCCTTATCCACCAGCTTCCTGCAAGCAAAACCTTAACCCCTTGATTCTCTCACCCTATCCACCAGCTTCCTGCAAGCAAAAGCTTAACCTCTTGATTCTCTCACCCTATCCACCAGCTTCCTGCAAGCAAAACCTTAACCCCTTGATTCTCTCACCCTATCCACCAGCTTCCTGCAAGCCAAAACTTAACCAACCCTTTGATTCCCTTACCCTATCCACCATCTTCTTGCAAGCAAAAACTTAACCCTTTGATTCCCTCACCCTATCCACCAGCTTCCTGCAAACCAAAAAAACTCTTTGATTCTCTCACCCTATCCACCAGCTTCTGCAAACAAAAATTTGACCCTTTGATTCCCTCACCCTATCCACCAGCTTCCTGCAGGATAGGGTGAGGGGATCAAAGGGTTAAGTTTTTGCAGTTGATAGATAGGGTGCGGGAGTCAAAGGGTTAACGAAAACTCTACCTACTCGCACTTTTCTTGTTGACACTCGTTACCTCGGCGGTTTGTCCTCACCACCGGAAGAGGGGTCCGCCGGGCTGTGTAGGGGAGAAAGGTTGGTAACTGTGATGGCGTTTTTGCCGTGTCAACGTGGGTAAGTTCCCTTGGACTCCTAGACTCCAAGTTGGGTTTGTTGGGTCGTTCACACCTATGACAAAAGAGGCTCATACCCAGGCGCTATTCTCTTTGCTGTGACTTCGTTCTTAAAGCTAAATACTGATTGCTAATCTGATTATGTACAATGTACACATTAAGGCTTGTAACACGGATTTGTGGGGTCGATCACACTATGACCAAAGTACCTAGGCGCTATTTTCTTTGCTGTGACTTCGTTCTTAAAGCTGAATTACTGATTGCTGATCTGTGTAATGATTATGTACAATGTACATACCAAGACTGCAACACGGATTTGTGGGGTCGATCACACTACGACCAAAGTTCCTAGGTGCTATTCTCTTTGCTGTGACTTCGTTTGTAAGACTAAATACTGATTGCTAATCTGTCTAATAACTGTGTAGAATGTATACATTTAGTCTGTAACAAGTCATGAAACAAGGCATTTGGGTAGACACAATTCTGATTTTATTTTAAAGCAAGACACTATGGTGCACACTTACCATGCCGATTTTATTTAAAACAAGACAATATGGAAAACATTTACAGTGCTGATTATATTTAAATAACAAGACACTGTGGAACACGTACAGTGCTGATTTTATTAAAAAAGAAAAACAACAACAAGACACCAGAAAAAACACTTACAATGCTGATTTTATTAAAAAATACGTGATAGTTGGGAACATACATACAATTATGATTTTATTGAAATTAAGACACTACGGAACACATTCACAATTCTGATTCTCACCCGTCCTGCTTTCTCTCTGCCATGGTAGCAAAACAGAAACATAACTCTTTCGCTTATTCACTATTTCCTACAGAAAGCTGGTAGATAGGGAGAGGGAGTGAAAGGGAAGAGTTTTTAACAATTAGAGTGAAAGGATCAAAACAAGACATTGGAGGGAGGATACGCTCACTGTTCTGATTGTATGAACCAATCCTGCCTCCCCCACCGCCATCTCCCCTCCCCTCTCCCCCCAATAAAACCCCCAAACAATAAATAGGTGAAATAAACATAACAAAAAAATAATGATAATAAAAAAAAAACAATTTCCATTGGAAGGAACTGTAAAGTTCGTGTCAATTTCTGCGTTGTCTACAGGTATACATGTATATTGACTACACTTTCAAAACGTGTTGGATTTTGAATCGTCTTACCGTGTAAGCATGTGTTTCGTTTCGTTTCGTTTGAAAAATGTTATTTCTGTTGAAACTTGGGTATCGATACACCTCACTCACTCACTCATCATCACTCACTCACTCACTCACTACCCTCACTCACTCTCTCCTCACTCACTCCTCACTCACTCACTCCTCTCTCACTCTCTCACTCACTCACTCACTCACTCTCTCCTCACTCTCTCACTCACTCACTCTCTCACTCACTCACTCACTCACTCACTCTCTCACTCTCTCACTCACTCACTCTCTCACTCACTCACTCACTCACTCTCTCTCTTCTCACTCTCTCTCTCACTCTCCCTCTCTCTCACTCTCTCTCACTCTCTCGCTCTCTCTCACTCTCTCTCTCTCTCTCTACTCTCTCTCTCTCTCTCTCTGACTGTCTGTCTCTGTTTCTTTGTGACTGTCTCTCTGTCATTCGATCAATTCTCTTTGTACGCCTGTGTGAAGAATAATTATCTCAATACCCCTGGCTGCAAAACCTAGATGTCATACCTATGCCAAACGGATTAATAACACTAAATTTGGACATCTTTAGCTCTCGATTGTTCTGTACATCTGTTTGTGTGTCTGTTTCTGTGACTCATCGCTGGTTTTTCGTTTAGTCTTGTACACACTCACAGACACACACACGGACACACACACACATACACACACGTATACACACACGCGTGCCCGCGTGCGCTCGCACAAACGCATGCATGCAGACGCGTATTTACCCTCCTCTCAACTTTTTCTTTTAAAATTGAATGGAAGATAAGAAAGCAGGTGCTACCCCGTCTCACACACACAGACCATACAGACATACACGCGCACACTCACACACACACATTCACACACGCACACACACACACACACACTACACACACTCACACACACACACACACACACACACACACACACACACACACACACACACACACACACACACACACACAACACCTCCCCCCACAACACACACACACACACAGAATCCAGCCACTTGTAAAAGTGGTTAAAGGTATATCCCTTGGGGACAATACGGTACCGTCTAATCGACCATCAACAGGTGCCAGAAGTCTGTTTTCAGACAGTCTGGAGCCAAGAGTCCCCGGGTGCCCACTGTCCAGAGAATACCCCGCACCATAAACTACTTTGATAAGAGGCCTGTCTAAGGGCATGGAGAGGTGAAGGGGCTATGATCAGAACAGGTGGGAAGTGGGGGAGGGGGGGAGTTGGGGTTGTGGGGGGGGAGAGATGGAGGGAGGTGGGAGGAGATCGGAGATGTTGGAGTTAGTCCAGTTGACTTAAACCTCGACTGAAGTTTAAAGCTTGCTTTTGTTAGCAAATTGTGTTTGATGTCCGTGCTTTTTTTTTGTAAAACCAGCAACCAACCAACCAACCAACCAACAAACAAACAAACAAACGAGCAAGCAAGCCAACAATCCAACCAACCAACCAACTAACCAACCGACCGACCGACCGACCGACCAACAAACAAGCAAGTAAGCAAGCAAGCAAGCAAGCAACCAACCAACCAACAAACCAACCAACCGACCGACCGACTGACTAACCAACCAACCAACCAACCAACCAACCAACCAGCC
>JAPXFY010000012.1:92499387-92504387 GCA_030674185.1 Monoplex corrugatus | reverse complement strand
CCTTTTGATTCCTTCACCCTTTCCACCAGTTTCCTGCAGAAAGCTGGTGGAAAGGGTGAGGGAGGTCAAAGGGTTAAGTTTTTGCTTTGATAAACATGGTTGACAATGCAGGATGCTGGTGGACAGGGCGCGGGAGTCAAAGGGTTAAGTTTTTTCCTTTGCTAACATGGTTGACAATGCAGGATGTTGGTGGACAGGGTGCGGGAGTCAAAAGGTTAATTTTTCCTTTGCCAACATGATTGACAATGCAGGATGCTGGTGGACAGGATGCGGGAGTCAAAGGGTTAAAGTTTTGCTTTGCTAACATGACTGACAGTGCAGAATGCTGGTGGACAGGGTGAGGGAGTCAAAGGGTTAAGTTTTTGCTTTGCTAACATGGTTGACAATGCAGGATACTGGTGGACAGGGTGCGGGATTCAAAGGGTTAAGTTTTTCCTTTGCTAACATGGTTGACAATGCAGGATGTTGGTGGACAGGGTGAAGGAGTCAAAGGGTTAAGGTTTTGCTTTACTAACATGAGTGACAATGCATGCTGCTGGTGGACAGGGTGAGGGAGTCAAAGGGTTAAGTTTTTGCTTTGCTAACATGACTGACAATGCAGGATGCTGGTGGACAGGATGAAGGAGTCAAAGGGTTAAGTTTTTGCTTTGCTAACATGACTGACAATGCAGGATGCTGTTGGACAGGATGAAGGAGTCAAAGGGTTAAGTTTTTGCTTTGCTAACATGACTGACAATGCAGGATGCTGGTGGACAGGGAGAAGGAGTCAAAGGGTTAATGATAACAGTGAGGCTAACAGTGCCAAACACGCAAGAAATGGAAACCTATCATTGTGGTTTTCATCATCATCACCATGTGGCCTGCCGCATGGCGTTGGCGATCATGGCCCTCCATATGCATCTATCCATTGTCGCCGCAAGCACATCTTCCACCCTCTCTGTCCTCAGCCACCCTGCAAGTCCTTCCAGTATTTTCTCCCAGAGTCTACCCGGTGTTCTCTTTCCCTCCAGCTTTTCTGTTGTGACTAGGTGTTCTAATTCCCCTATCCTCATAATCATCATCATCATCAGTCCCGTAGTCTGGTTGACCGTTGGGGCACCACTGAAGATTTTGCAACAACTTCCTCCACTCCTCACGGTCCTCAGCTTTCCGCAGAATGATGTTCCATTCAAGGCCAGTCCACTCTCTGATATTGTCTTCCCATCTTTTTCTCTTTTTTCTTCAAATGTTGCTCATCTTCTCCTTATCTTCCTTGTCAATGATGTTCTTGTGTTTGCCTCCATCAAGACTGTCTCGTTTGTTTTCTGTGCTCAACATTCTTCTTAGAAACCACATTTTAGTGGTTTTACCACTACATTTTTCATGAAGGAACGAAAAAAAAGAAAAAAAGAAAATAAAAGAAAGAAAGAAATCCGCCGGAGGGGAAGATGGACGAGGCTAAGAAAATACGGTTGAAGGTAACGACAGCTCAAATCGATCGTGGACTCCATTTTACCGTGAATTACAACCAAACGAGGAAAGACTGGACAAACATGGCGATCTGCGTTGCTTGAGTGAGTCTTCGGGTGGTTTTTTTTTCTTGTGCTGGTGCTAATATCGTATTCCAGTGCCATGGAGTAAAAGAACACGTAGTATAGATTGATTGATTCCATTCGCCATTTATGCCCTCTCCTCCCCCCCTCCCCAACCTGTCCCCTGTCTGTTTCCTCTGCTTTTCAATAGTTTTAAATAGAGACATAAGTATTGATGATTCACGTTTTGGTGATGAGGATGATGGTGGTGGTGTTGGTGATGGTGGTGATGGTAGTGGTGGTGTTGGTGTTGGTGATGATGGTGGTGGTGATGGTGAGGATGATGGTGGTGGTAGTGGTGATGGTGGTGGTGATGGTGGTGATGATGGTGGTGTTGGTGTTGGTGGTGGTGGTGTTTGTGTTGGTGGTGTTGGTGGTGATGGTGTTGGTGTTGGTGTTGGTGGTAGTAGTGACGGTGGTGGTGGTGATGGTGATAGTGGTGATGGTGGTGGTGGTGACGGTGGTGGTAGTGGTGATGGTGTTGGTGGCGATGGTGGTGGTGGTGGTGGTGATGGTGTTGGTGTTGGTGTTGGTGATTGTGTTGTTGTTGGTGGTGGTGGCGATGGTGGTGGTGGTGGTAGTGGTGGTGTTGGTGTTTGTGGTGTTGGTGATGGTGTTGGTGGTGGTGGTGGTGATGGTAATGGTGATGGTGGTGGTGTGTGGTGGTGATGGTGATGGTGATGGTGATTTTGTTCCTTCGTTCTTTGATTTAACGTCTTTTCGCTATGGGTGATATTAAACGATTGTTTGTTTGTTATGATGCAGGCTTAGTTTTGTTTTGCTTGTCCAAGACTCGGTTCAGCAACAACAACAACAACAACAACAACAACAACAACTACACCAGCAAAGAGGAAACACCCATATATACATATGATGACAAACTTACAGACATATCTGAATGACAATCAACAAACACACTCACAGACGGTTTGGCAAACTTGCTTGTTCTCCAGTTGTCATTTTATTGTCTCCACTTTTCCTGTATCTCTGTTTCAGGAAAAGCCCAAACAATTTCCAACATCATGCCAACAGAATTATACAATCCCTTATATAGATGGAAACTTGATGCATTCAAATAAAAATACACCAAGAACATAGTGTGTCTGTGTGTGAAGAAGATACATATTGTCTTTATCCTTTCTTGCGTTAAGGTAAAACGACATATTCCAACACTCTATGAGTACAGTTTCTGGACTATATTTGCCTCATCATCATTACTGTATGAATTTTTTGTTATGCCTGTCAAAAGGTGCCTATAGCGAATTACCTTTAAAATGTTATTTCACTTGTTCACTGTTATGGTTAGTCAATTGATTAGTTTTAATTTTTTTTTTATTAATTTTTCCAGATATTTATAAATTTTGTTTGTTGTAGTTGTTTGTTAAATCGTTAATTGTGGTAACATTATTTGTTAGTTTTACCTTCCCCTATTCAAAAGTCAGTTTGTTTTCTGGATCATTTTCAAATATCCCCTTCACTCCTCCTCTATCAGCCCCCTTTTGTTGTTGTTGTTGTTGTTGTCTAAAATCACTTTAGTGAATAGACATTAAATCAAAGACCCACCACAATTTCCAACGTGTCGAGGCTATAGCAAAGGGAGAAGAGCGGGCAGCGATGCGAGCTGGTGGCAAGACAAGCTGCTCAGTAGATAGACGAAGACCCGAGGCGAGTTCTTAACCCTTTGACTCCCGCACCACCTGTCACCCTGTCCACCAGCATTGTCAACCTGTTAGCAAAGCAAAAAATAACCCTCTGACTTCCCGCAACACTGTCACCCTGTCCACCAGCATCCTGTATTGTCAACCATGTTAGCAAAGCAAAAAAACTTAAACCTTTGATTTCCCCACCTGATCCACCAGCTTCCTTCAGGAAACTGATGGACACGGTGAGGGAATCAAAGGGTTAATTTTTGCAGCTGGTGGATAGGGTGTGTAGAGTCAAAGGGTTAACATTTTGCAGCTGGAGGACAGGTGTCAGGAATCAAAGGATTAACTTCTTGCAGTTGGCGGATAGGGTGAAGGAGTCAAAGGGTTAACGCTTTACAGTTGGCGGATTAGGGTGAAGAAGTCAAAGGGTTTAACTTTTATTAGGTGGGGACAGGGTTGTAGGATATCAAAGGGTTAATTCTTGCAGTTGGCGGATAGGTGAGGGAGTCAATGGTTTAACGTTTTACAGTTGGCGGATAGGGTGAAGGAGTCAAAGGGTTAACTTTTTGCAGCTGAGGGACAGGGTGGTAGGGGGTCAAAGGGTAAGCCTAACAAACCAAGATAAAGCTAGATGCTAGTTGGCTAGCTAATCTAGGGATGAGCAAAACTGGTCGTAGCAAATCTAACAAACCTAGCAAATCCAAGCTGATGGAACGCATAAAAAAAAAAAGAAACAAAAAACGAAAGAAAACAAAACCCTGCTAAGATGGTCACTCTGAGTAAAATTAAATCCAAAACAAGTGTGACTGTCCGCATTCAAACAAACAGGAACCAGAAAAACACGAAAACAGAATCAGAACGCGTATTTGATATAACCAGACAAGACAGGCGCAAATTTTCGGCCACTGGCCTTTGTCAAGCGTGAATGTAAGATCACAAACAAACACCAAATACAAAAATTAGGAGAGAAAGACTTAAACTTCCCTGCTATGCTGCTTCATACAATTGCCGACGACCCTTTGCCTGATGTCTCTTCGGTACCGACAAACACCATAACCACTTTTGTGGCAAATGTAATAAAGACATTGGGTGTTTCTTATTAACTCTTTTCCCGCCATGGTCGCAATCAAGCGACTTCCCGTACGACCGCCATGGTCGCATTTGTGCGACTTGGACGGGTCATACTAAACAATGACTTTTCACGCGGGTACAAAGCTTCTGTCAGCTCCACTGGTGAATGCAGGCGACTGTGCTATTTTTAAACTTTACCCAGCGACCTAGTTTTTTCTGCAGTAAGGCCGAGAAGTGTGGCTTTGTTAACTGTCAGAATTTACGTCACGTTTTCTCCAAAGCGTTTTCTCCAAAATGGCTGCAAATCGACACACATTGTCTACCACTCCGAGTAGAATAAGCAGACAGCTGACTTTGTGTGTAGATTTTCCATTGCTTTTCCTCCTTTATTATAATGATATCTGGCGCACAACTCACGAAATAAGGTCAATAGTACAACTAATAAACCGTATGAAAAAAATGTTTATTCTTGATAATAAGATTATCTGTGGAATAATTAATCAAGCGCATAAACATAAGCAAGCAATCGTATATGATACAACATCTGCCCTTTGCACAGCAAAAAAAAAGTAAGTGAAAATTTTTAATAGTCTTTGAGATATAAGCTTTTAAAAATGCATACTGAGATGCAAAATTGGCTGCCCAAAATATACTTGGCACTGAGGAGTGCCGTTTCTGGGCAAACTTGGCGGTCAAAGAATTAAAATGATGA
>JAPXFY010000012.1:92474387-92489387 GCA_030674185.1 Monoplex corrugatus | reverse complement strand
CGAGAGACGTCCATAACTTTCAAAATAGCAAGGTAAGGAGATAGTCTCAGTGTCTCTTCTCTGTTCCACCTTCAAGGAGACAGTCTCAGTGTCTCTTCTCTGTTCCACCTTCAAGGAGACATCTCAATGTGTCTCTTCTCTGTTCCACCTTCAAGGAGACAGTCTCAATGTGTCTCTTCTCTGTTCCACCTTCAAGGAGACAGTCACAGTGTCTCTTCTCTGTTCCACCTTCAAGGAGACAGTCACAGTGTCTCTTCTCTGTTCCACCTTCAAGGAGACAGTCTCAGTGTCTCTTCTCTGTTCCACCTTCAAGGAGACAGTCTCAGTGTCTCTTCTCTGTTCCACCTTCAAGGAGACAGTCTCAGTGTCTCTTCTCTGTTCCACCTTCAAGGAGACAGTCTCAGTGTCTCTTCTCTGTTCCACCTTCAAGGAGACAGTCTCAGTGTCTCTTCTCTGTTCCACCTTCAAGGAGACAGTCTCAGTGTGTCTTCTCTGTTCCACCTTCAAGGAGACAGTCTAGTGTGTCTTCTCTGTTCCACCTTCAAGGAGACAGTCTCAGTGTCTCTTCTCTGTTCCACCTTCAAGGAGACAGTCTAGTGTCTCTTCTCTGTTCCACCTTCAAGGAGACAGTCTAGTGTCTTTTATCTGTTCCACCTTCAAGGAGACAGTTTAGTGTTCTTCTCTGTTCCACCTTCAAGGAGACAGTCTCAGTGTGTCTTCTCTGTTCCACCTTCAAGGAGACAGTCTTAGTGTCTCTTCTCTGTTCCACCTTCAAGGAGACAGTCTTAGTGTCTCTTCTCTGTTCCACCTTCAAGGAGACAGTCTCAGTGTCTTCTTCTCTGTTCCACCTTCAAGGAGACAGTCTTAGTGTCTCTTCTCTGTTCCACCTTCAAGGAGACATCCAGGTGTCTTCTGTTCCACTTCAGACAGTCTGGGTCTCTCTGTCCACCTTCAAGGAGACACCCAGTGTCATGTTCTCTGTTCCACCTTCAAGGAGACACCATCATGCTCTTCTCTGATCCACCTACAAGGAACACCTTAGTGTCTTATCTGTTCCACTCAAGGAACAGTCCAGGTCTTCTACTGTCCACCTCAAGGAACATCTATGTCCTTTCTCTGTTCCACCTTCTACAACATGCACGAGTAAGGTACCCACTCACATGGTTACAAAGGTGCACACACACACACACACACCACACACACACACACACACACACACACACACACACACACACCACACACACACGCGACAGCACAGCACACACACACACACACACACACACACACACACACCACAGCACACACACACATACAACACGACACACACACACACACACACAGCACACACAACAGCAACACACACACACACACACACACAACACACACACACACACACACACACACACGTCTAATCACTCAAAAAAACGAACCACAGAACAATACAACACACACGACACACACACACACACACACACAACACAGACACAACACAACAACGCAACAGACACCAGAACAACACACACACACACACACACACACACACACACACACACACCACACACACACACACACACACACACACACACACAAACCACAACAACACACACACACAACACTTTCGTGCTGCCAGACAGGTTTGTGCCTTTGAACTGTGCTAATACAAAAAACACAACAAAAAAACAACAACAAACAAACAAAAACAAAACAAAACAAAAAAACCACCCGGAGCTCGACACCTTGGCTCGCCAAACATCTAAACCAACACACACGTCACATACAAGTCTCAATCTAAAACGGTTTTCTTGCTACAAACGAAAATGGGTACATAGCTTCAAACATGATGAATAGCCAAATGAATGCTGGTCCATTCTCATGTGCATTACGTATAGATCAATTGTTCAGCTTCGTGTGTGTGTAAACGTAATTGCTGTTTGCGCTCTTAGCTCGGCTGCTAGTGATAAAGTTGTCTCTTCAGCCACCCAGACACATTAGCATTTACTGCAGGCTTTTGTCTGCTGCGTTCTTCAGGGAGAAGAGTGGCAGAATGGTTCAGACGTTCGCCTGCCAATAACTAAACTCGAAGGTTCCAGGGTTCTCTCCCCGTAGAGGCCTCGACTTTTCTCCTCACTTCGTCCGGAAAATCAAACTGAACGTCTAGCCTTCGGAAGGGGGCCAGCACAACGAGGGAGGCACCCATACCCTCTCCTCGCTTCAAATTCATATTCATAATATTATTCACATTTTTTTTAACCAAGACTTCAGAAAGGCAAAAAGGCTAACTGGTTTTCAAGGGGTGGGACCTGGGAAATCAACTTATCTCTTCAATGTTTTTTACCAAGGCATCCGAGCAATGCCCTGCTCTTCACGATTTTCAATTGCCGTGGGATCGTTTTTCGTCCCCTTCCAAAGGAATTAGATGTTCAGTTCGCTTTTCTGGTCAAACTGAGGAGAACAGTCAAGGCCGAAAATGGCGCATCCCTGGCGGGAGGACACAATCTCAGTTCCTCTTCTCTGCTTCATCTTCCCACATATAAACAGGGTCAGTTACCCACTGAGGGTAGAATGGACGGAAAAGTGCACGAACACTCTTATGCTACCAGACAAGCTAAAACCTTTGAACTCTACGCTCATATCGAGAAAAACAAAACCACTGGAGCTCTACTTCTCTGCTCACCAGACGTCTGAACCAATACATATGGCATATACAGTCTCAGTCTAAAACTTTTTTGTTCCTGCAAATAAACATGGGCACATGAGTTGAGACATGATGAATGTCCAAATAAATCCTGGTCCATTCTCATATGCAGTCTACACAGATACTGGTATACGGTTGTGAGGCGTGGACAGTCAACAAGCAAAGTCAGAACAAAATTGAGGCAACTGAAATGTGGTATCTAAGAAGAATGTTGAGGGTTCCATGGACAGCAAAGAAAACAAACGAGACAATCTTAATGGAGACAGACACAAGAAGATCGTTGATAAAGATTAGGAAAAGACAAGCAACATTTATACGCCATTTTATGAGGAAAGGGGAAATAGAGCACCTGGTCACAACAGGAAAGCTGGATGGAAAGAGAACACCAGGTAGACCCAGGGATAAAATACTGGACGGACTTGCAGGGTGGCTGACGACAGAGAAGGATGGAAGATGTACTTGCAGCGACAGGGGATAGATGTATATGGAGGGCCACGATCGCCAACACCAGGTGGCAGGGCACATGATGATGAGTCTATTCAGATCAAAATCTTTGGTTTGATGAATGTGGCTGGGGACGAGGGGGGTGGGAGAGATGCTAGGGGCAACGAGAGATAGAGACAGATGGAAGTCCATGATCGCCAACGCCATGCAGCAGGGCACCTGATGATGATGATGAATCGTAATATTATTGCTGTCTGCAATTTTTGGTCTGACAGCTAGTGATAAAGCTCTATCTTTGGCCTCCCAGACATATTACAATTTACTGCACGTTCTCTCTACTGCATTCTTCAAGCGCAGCAAGGTGCAAAGTTTTCTGCGGGCGCCATTTGCAATTTTCGCCTGACCAATAAAATGTCTATTTCAATCGCTGCGCACTGCCTTATCTTTCGACATGTAATAAACAAGAATGAAGTTGTTACAAGGAAGTCTGGTTTATGACTTAGTGCTCACGTTTAGGCGTATATGTCTGCCTGTTTAGATACTGTCTATGGAGAAACATAAATTGAGGAAATTGATACAGTCATTAAAAAAAGTCGTAGTGTTGGTTTTAGGAATGCACATAGAAATCTGTAAGTAGACTTTCTCGTCAAGAGTCAAACAGAAAACAGCACCACGTGAATTTATTGTGGCAGTTTGGATGACGATTTGAAAGCTTGGAAGAATTGTAACGAAAAGTGAACATTCATACAGGATGATAACTGTAATTATACTGAAGGGAAAATGGGTACATAGCTTCAAACATGATGAATAGCCAAATGAACGCTGGTCCATTCTCATGTGCATTACGTATAGATCAAATTGTTCAGCTTCGTGTGTGTGTAAAGCGTAATTGCTGTTTGCGCTCTTAGCTCGGCTGCTAGTGATAAAGTTGTCTCTTCAGCCACCCAGACACATTAGCATTTACTGCAGGCTTTTGTCTGCTGCGTTCTTCAGGGGAGAAGAGTGGCAGAATGGTTCAGACGTTCGCCTGCCAATAACTAAACACGAGGTTCCAGGGTTCGCTCTCCGTAGAGGCCTCAACTTTTATTACCAAGACTTCAGACAGGCAAGAAGGCAAACTGGTCTTCAAGGGGTGGAACCTGGGAAAGTCAACCTCTCTCCAATGTTTTAAACGAAGGCTGTCGGGCAAAGCCCTGCTCTTCATGATTTTCAACTGCCGTGGGATCTTGACCGTGCACAGCCAGAAGACACATGGGTCCGACTCGTTTTTCGTCCCCCTCCGAAGGACTCGACGTTCAGTTCGATTTTCCGGTCAAACTGAGGAGAAAACTCGAGGCCGAAAATGGTGCATCCCTGGCGTGAGGACACTGTCTCAGTTCCTCTTCTCTACTTCATCTTCCCCAAACTTAAACAGGGTCAGCTACCCACTGAGGGTAGAATGGACGGAACACACGCATAAAAAATGTGAACATGAATATGAATTTGAAGCGAGCGTGTTTATGTGTGTGTGTGCGTGCGTGTGTGTGTGTGTGTTCATGTATGTGTGTTTGTGTGTGTGTATGTGTGTGTGTGTGTGTGTGTGTGTGTGTGTGTGTGTGTGTGTGTGTGTGTGTGTGTGTGTGCGTGTGTGTGTGTGGACTGGTAGTTGGAGCATTTGTCTAGGACCTGAGCAATGTGGATCCAAACCAAGTGAGACTGTCCGTGTTCAAGCGAACAGGAACCAGAAAAATCACTAAAATAGAATAAGAACGTGTATTTAATACAACCAGACAAGACAGACGCAAATTTTCGGCCAACTGGCCTTTGTCACACGTAAACGTAAGATCACAAACAAATACCAAATACAAGTAGTAGTAGGCGGCCTCCCTCGGTCATGACTGACCATGGACAAAGTACATCCGTTCTGATGTCTAGATGGGCTGTCTGCTTGGTCCAAGCAGCGTCGCCTGTGACTGTAGAGACCAATGAGACCAAATAAAAAATTAGCAGAAAAAGACTGAAACTTTCCTGCTGCTTCGACCAGTCTTTTTCAGTCTTTCAGTCTTTTTTGTTTGTGATCTTACATTCAGCTTGACAAAGGCCAGTTGACCGAAAATTTGCGTCCGTATTGTCTGGTTGTATTAAATACGAGTAAAGATTCTATTTTCGTGTTTTTCTGGTTTTTGAGCAGCCTGGGTTTAAATAACTGATTGGACAGAGATTCTTCTCTGCTTCCTATCCCATGATGTTAAATGCTAGTCTTTCAGATAAGGCGATTATTCTTCTTCTTGGCGTACGCTGCTACACAATCATCTGAGTCCGGGCGATGAATGCAGCCGTCTTTTCCAACTCCTGTCTGCAGCCATGGAGTTTGGTTGTCAGCGGAGTGTCTGTCGGCCACACGTCCTGTCTTGCCACCTGGTGAAGGGGACATCTTTGGAGTATATGCTCCGTGGTTTGGTCTTCTTGACCGCAGGGACAGGTTGGGGAGGGCGCCAGCTTCAGTTTGCGGTACATGTGGCTGTTCAGCCTATTGTGACCAGTGCGCAACCTCGCCAGGGCAACTTGCTGCTCTCTAGACAACAGGTGGTAGTCATCCCTGTGTCGTCTCGGCATGGAAAGCGCCCTGATGATGCCCCTCTTCTCACTGTAGCTGACGCTGTTGTTAAATTGTTCTTCTCTGGCTCCCTCCTTAGCAAGGATATCACCTCGCTCATTCCCGAGACTGATTATGCGAAGAGTGCATGGTACCGTGGTTTGTTAGAAGGCGCACGCTGGCCCGGTACCTCTGTGTGTGAAGGCGATGAACTATGATCCTGTGTACAGCACACACTCAGCAGACGTTAAGGATCCTATGGCAACAACAGACATGTCCATGGCAAAATCCTATACCAAAATCCACTGTCATACATGCACAGAAAATTTACACATGCCTACATAATTAAACGGAGAAAATAGGTTCATGCTCCACTGTGGTGACATTCACTTCCCAAGGCCAGCAGCCCAATTTCATATGGTACATCTATTATGAGATGGAAAAGAAAAAGAAGAAAAAAAAACGAAAAAAAAAGAAGTAAAAAAGAAAGAAAAGATAAAGAGGGGGGGGGGGGGGGGGGGATGAAATCCAGAAAATTATCTGAAGGAAATAATCATAAGATAAATACGAGGGTTGACAGCCAGAACCCAGTATCCCACTTTTTTGTCAATTTTCACTTTTTATACTGAACTGTTACTTTTGATGTGATCTTTCATTTGCTGAACTTTGTTTTTGCCATGATATTGATTTTTGATTGGTTTTCAATAAAACCAAAACCAGTATCTCAAAATGTAGATATAGCCTCTCCCTGAAAACCCAGTTAAAAATCGTCTCCTGTAAACTATCAGAAAATCGAGATACTTGGTTCTGATTGTCAACCCTCGAATGCATCGTTGGGAAGAAAAGTAAATTGATAAGCATCTCATAACTGACAGGCCTGCAAGGTGAGGAGGACACTGCCTCAATTACTTTCCTCTGCTTTACCTTCTCCAAACATACACAGGGTAAGCTACCCATTGAGAGTAGAATGGACAGAAAGGTGCACACACCACACACACACACACACACACACACACACACACACACACACACACACACACACACACACACACACTCACACACACTCAAATGCACACACACAATACACACACACACACACACACAAACACACACACATACACACAGGCACACATGCACACAGGCACACACGCACGCACACACACGCACACACACACACACACACTCTCTCTCTGCCTCCCTCTCTCTCTTACACACACACACCACAAACACACAAACACACACATACACACACTCTCTCTCTCTGTCTCTCCCCCCTCTCTCTCTTAAACTCACAAACACAACACACACACACACACACACACACATACACACACACACACACACCACACACACGCACACACACACACGCACACTGTCTCTCTCTTCTCTCTCTCTCTCTTTCTCACTCTCTCTCTTTTACGCTGCTGGACAAACTAAAACCTTTGAACTCTGCACCCAGACTGGAAAAAAATCTGAAACTTTTAAGCCTTAGCTCGCCAGACATCTGAACCGATACAAATGACATATACAGTCTCAATCTAAAACTGTTTCCTTGCTGCAAACAAACATGGACACATGGGTTGAGACAATATAAATCAACATCATCATGTGCCCTGCCGCATGGTGTAGAAAGATAAAGTTAGAGCAGCATTGAAAAAGATGAAACCAGGAAAAGCCCCAGGACCAGACAATATCACTACAGAGATGATTGAAGCCCTGGAGGAATTTGGTATTGAAAAAATAACAGTCCCCCTAAATGAAATTCATGACACCGGAAAAATCCCCAAAGATATGTCAAAATCAATTTTCATCGCTGTTCCAAGGAAAACAAGGGCTATAGAATGCGAACCCCATCGCACAATCAGCTTGATGAGTCATGTAACAAAAATCCTATTAAGAATAATCATGATGAGGACAAGGAATAGCATCAAAAGAGAAAAAACAAAAGAGCAGTGTGGATTTGTCGAAGGGAAAGTAACTGTTAACGCCATATACATCCTAAGAAATATCATAGAGAGGTCAATCGAGTTGAATAGGGATTTGTATTTATGCTTTGTTGATTATACCAAGGCTTTCGATCGGGTAAGGCATGAAGACTTGATAAACCAACTAGAAAGACTCAATATTGATGGAAAAATCTACGAATAATCAAAAATATGTATTGGGAACAAACAGCTGCAATGAGAATAGAAAACGATATTAGCTCTTTCCAAAAATATCAAAAGAGGAGTCAGGCAAGGTTGTGTTCTGTCATCAGATCTGTTTTCACTTTACAGTGAAAACATCATGAGAAACAATATGAATATCCAAACGAATCCTAGTCCATTCTCCCATGCAGTGTGTATGGATCACATTGTTTAGTTTGGCTCGTGTGAAGCATAATTGCCGTTTGCAATCTCTCAGCTCGACAGCTAGTGATAAAGCTGTCTCCTTGGCCTCCCATACATGTTAGTATTTTACTGCACTCTTTCTCTACCGCGTTCGTCGAAACGCAGCGACATGCAAGTTGTCTGTCGGCGCCATTTGCAATTTTAGCCCTGTCAATAAAATGTCACTTTGTGCCAGTGAGCACCACTTTATCTTTCGATATACAATAGATAGGGTTACAGTTGCTATAATTGAGACTCCACTTGACTGAGTGCACGCGTCTAAGCATATATGTCTTCTGTTTGGGTAATGTCTGTGGGAAAAAACATTGAATCTTGATGTATTGTGTGTTTGATAAATTCATCATGAGAGAGAGAGAGAGACTGAGAGAGAGAGAGAGAGTGAGAGAGAGAGAGAGTGAATGAAAAAGAGAGAGACTGAGAGAGAGTGAATGAGAGAAAGAGAGAGAGAGAAAAAAAAGAGAGAGTGAATGAGAAAGAGAGAGACTGAGAGAGAGAGTGAATGAGAGAGGAGAGAGAGAAAAAAAAGAGAGTGAGAGAGAGAGAGAGTGAATGAGAAAGAGAGAGACTGAGAGAGAGAGAGTGAATGAGAGAAAGAGAGAGAGAAAAAAAAAAGAGAGGAAAGAAGGAGTGAGAGAGAGAGAGTGAGAGAGAGAGTGAATGAGAAAGAGAGAGACTGAGAGAGAGAGTGAATGAGAGAAAGAGAAAAAAAGAGATGAGAGAGAGAGTGAATGAGAAAGAGAGAGACTGAGAGAGATGAATGAGAGAAAGAGAGAGAGAGAGAGAAAAAGAGAGAGAGAGAGTGAATGAGAAAGAGAGAGACTGAGAGAGAGTGAATGAGAGAAAGAGAGAGAGAGAGAGAAAAAGAGAGTGAGAGAGAGAGAGTGAATGAGAAAGAGAGAGACTGAGAGAGAGTGAATGAGAGAAAGAGAGAGAGAGAGAAAAAAGAGAGAGAGAGAGTGAGAGAGAGAGAGTGAAAGACAGAGAGAGAGACTGAGAGAGAGGTGGAATGAGAAGAGAGAGAGAGAGAGAGAGAGTGAGAGAGAGAGAGAGAGAAAAGAAGAAGAGAGAGTGAGAGAGAGAGAGTGAGAGAGAGGACTGAGAGAGGGATGAAGAAAAGAGAAGAGAAAAAGAGAGAGAGATAAGACAAGTGAGAGAGGCAGAGTGAGCGAGATTGAATGAAGAGAAGAGAGAGAGAGAGAGAGAGAGAGAGAGAGAGTTGGTTTATTGATGGAGCCTGGGCTAGGATATGATAATACTGAGTTTCAATTCAGCATGCCATATTAAAACTGGCTGTTTGCTGTCATCTATAATGTTTGCCATCGATTTGTGGTGTCAGTTTAGTGTTTCAAAGTCTCCCCACCCTTCCTCTTTCCGCTCCTCGTGGAGAGAGAGAGAGAGAGAAAGAAGAGAGAAGAGAGAGAGAGAGAGAGAAATAGATGAGAGAGTTAGAGAGAAAGAAAGAGAGTAAGAGAGAAAGAGAAAGAAATATAGAGAGAGAGAGACAGAAAGAGAGTGAGTGAGAGTGAGAGACAGTGAGAGAGTGAGAGAGAGAGTGAGTGGAGAGAGATAGAGAAAGTGAGAGAAAGAGAAAGAGAGAGAGATTGTGTGAATGAGAGAGAGAGAGGGGGGGAGAGACAGAGAGACAGAGAGAGAGGTGACAGAGAGAGAGAGAAATAGAGAGAGAGAATGAAAGAGAGAGAGAGGGTGTGTGAGAGAGAGAGAAGAGAGTGA
Source organism: Monoplex corrugatus (assembly GCA_030674185.1). Lineage (NCBI taxonomy): Eukaryota > Metazoa > Mollusca > Gastropoda > Littorinimorpha > Ranellidae > Monoplex > Monoplex corrugatus. The sequence goes on along the minus strand of JAPXFY010000012.1, from coordinate 92,479,552 downwards.
GAAGAGAAGAGAAGAGAGAGAGAGAGAGATAAAGAGAGTGAGAAAGAGAGAAAGAGAGAATGAGAGAAGGAAACAGAGAGAGAGAGGGAGAAAGAAATAGAGACAGAAAGAGAGAAAGAGAGAGAGATAGAGAGAGGAGAGAGATAGAGACAGACAGAGACACAGAAAGACAGACAGAGAGAAAAGGTGTGTGTGTGTGGGGGGGGGGGGGGTTAGCAGTAACAAAACTTAGAAGCAATGCATCAGACGCGCATTGTGACGAATACAGCCACGCTCAATCCATTTGCATGCAGCTATGGAATCAGTGAAAGAAAGAAAGAAAGAAAAAGAAAAAAACGAAAAGAAAAACAAGAATCATCCTCCACCTCCCTCCACCCCACTCCCCCCCCCCCATCCCCCACCCCCTGTTTTCCTTCCTTTTTCTTCTTCAATGGATTCATCCAATTAGGAAATAACTTTTCGTCTAGACACACCGTGTATGTTCCTGTCGGCCATTGTGTAGTTATTGTTCCCTTCTCAACAGTCACGGGCCCCAAAACGGGCCAGTGGGTTTTGGGGCACAGACAGAACCCATTATTTAACCCTTTGACTCTCTCCTCACACTGCCCATCAGAATCCTGCATTTTTAACCACGCTACCAAAGCAAAAAGCTTAACCCCTTTGACTCCCGCAACCTTGTCTACCAGCATCCTGCATTGTTAACCATGTAGGCAAAGCAAAACTTAACCCTTTGAGTCCCGCACCTGTCCACCAGCATCCTGCATTGTCAACCATGTAGGCAAAGCAAAAACTTAACCCTTTGACGTCTGCACCCTCTCACCAGCATCCTGCATTGTCAACCATGCTAGCAAAGCAAAAAATTAACCTTGACTCCCTCATCTTGTCCACTAGCATCTTGCATGTCAACCATGCTAGCAAAGCAAAAAATTAACCCTTTGACTTCCTCATCTTGTCCACTAGCATCCTGCATTGTCAACCATGCTAGCAAAGCAAAAAATTAACCCTTTGACTCCTCATCTTGTCCACCAGCATCTTGCATTGTCAACCATGTAGGCAAAACACAAAAGACTTAACCCTTTTCACTCACTCACCCTGTCCACCAGCATCCTGCATTGTCAACCATGTTAGCAAAGCAAAAACTTAACCTTTGACTCCCGCACCCTGTCCACTAGCATCTTGCATTGTCAACCATGCTAGCAAAGCAAAAAACATAACCCTTTGGCTCCCTCACCATACCTACCAGCTTCCTACAGGAAGAAGGTGGATAGGGTAAGGAAGTCAAAGGGTTAAGTTTTTGCAGTTGGTGGATAGAGTGCGGGAGTCAAAGGTTAAAAGAGAATTTCCTCGTGATATAATTTACCTCCACTGAGAGACACAATACTGAAACTGCGTGGATTCCACACAGCATCTTCATAACGGGCGAGACAGCCGAATGGTTAGGATGAAGGAAGCTGGTGGATAGGGTGAGGGAGTAAAAGGGGTTAATTTTTTTTGCAGTTTATAGAGAGGCTGCAGGAGATAAAGGGTTAAGGAGGCAATGGGTCGAAAACGGCGAGCAGGAGAAGGGGAAGGACAGTAATAAATTTTTTGCACTTCTTTGAGATTTAGGGTTTTGAGAACCTTCAGAGCGAACACAAATCTGATCTATGGGCAGCTAAGGTATCTTGCTGCCTAAGAATGGACTTCATTTTCATAGAAAAAGCACACATGTGGGCACCTGCACGCGTGCATGCGCGCACACACACACACATACACACACACGCGCACGCATACACACGCACACACTCACACACACTCACATGCACACACATATACACACACACACACACTCACACACATCACTCACATGCACACACATACACACACACACACTCACATGAACACATACACACACACACACTCACATACACACACATACACACACATACATTCACAACACACACACACATCACATGAAACACCACACAACGCCACAACACACACCTACATTCACACATACACACCCACACACACCACCACACACATACATCACACACATACACACACACACATACACACACACATACACACATCACACATACACACACACACATACACACAACACACACACACACACACACATACACACATCACACACACACCACACCACATCACAACACACACACACACACACACACACACACACACACACAACACACAACAACACACACACACACACACACACACACACACACACACACAACACACACACACACACACACACACACACACACACACACACACACACACACACACACAACACACAACACACAACACAACACAACACAACAAACACAACAAACATATACAACATACTGTGAGCGTTCGCCTTCTTAACATATTTCTTTCTCAGTGTTGCTTTTTTTGTCTGGCGCCGTCTGTTGTCTGTAGAAGATGATTTCACTCCTGGTAGTCGGGGTTGTTGTAATGTGTATGTCTGCACACTCTGAAGTAATACAATAAAATACAATACAATACAATACAATACAATACAATACAATATTTTATTTGTATAGCGCAAAATCTTGATAAAATCAAATCTAAGCGCTAAAACAGACACACACGCACGCACGCACGCACACACACACACCACACACACACACACACACACACGCACACACACACACACACACACACACGCACGCACGCACACACCACCACACACACACACACACACACACACACACAACACGCACACGCACACGGCTAAAATGGGGAGAAAGAATAAAGCAATGGACAAATTATAGAGAGCATATTATATACAATTATATATTACAATGTGATTCCCCTCCGAGTGGAGACAAGCTGCAGAGGGGGTTGAGTGAGGTCAGGATTTTATGCAGAGGAGAAAAGGTGAGTTTTGAGAGCGGACTTGAAGGAGACTCATCATCATCATCATCATCATCATCATCAGGTGCCTTGCCGCATGGCGTTGGCGATTATGGACGTCCATCTGTCTCTATCTCTTGTTGCCTCAAGCATCTCTTCCACCCTCCTTGTCCCCAGCCACTCTGCAAGTCCATCTAGCATCTTCTCCCTGGGTCTACCCAGTGCTCTCTTTCCCTCCAGCTTTCCTGTTGTGACCAGGTGTTCCAATTCCCCTTTCCTCATAAAATGACCTCTAAATGTTGCGTGTCTTTACCTAATCTTCCTTATCAATGATCTACTTGTGTCTGCCTCCATCAAGACTGTCTCCTTTGTTTTCTTGCTGTCCATGGAACTCTCAACATTCTTCCTAGAAACCACATCTCGGCTGCCTCAATCTTGTTCTGGCTTTGCTTATTGACTGTCCACGCCTCACATCCGTACAACAGTATTGGTTCTGTATAACATTCAAGGACTCTCTTCCTGATGTTAACTGATATGCATTTGTTGGTAAGAATGCTTTTCGTCTTCTTGAATGCTGTTTTGGCTGAAGTAATACTAAGTAGGATAATCACTGGTGCCCACGTTTTGCTTTAAAACGAAACCACACTGTCATTACACACGTACGCGCACATACAGAGAGAGAGGGAGGACAAAGAAGGAGAGAGAGAGAGAAAAGAGAGAGAGAGAGAGAGAGAGAGAGAAAATAGACAGACAGAGAGAAAGAGAAAGAGACAGACCGACAGACAGACAGAGACAAACAGACAGACAGACAGAGACACAGAAGAGAGACAGAGAGAGAGAGGGAGGAAAAAAAGAGAAGAGAAGAGAGAGAGAGAGAGAGAGAGAGACGCAGAGACAGACATACAGACAGACAGACAGAGACAAGGACACAGAGAGAAAGAAAGAGAGAGAGACAGAGACAGAGACAGATAGAAAAAGAGAAAGAAAGAGAGAGAGATAAACTGACAGACAGACAGAGACGGAGAGAGAGAGAGAAGAAAGAAAGAGAGAGAAAGAAAGAAAGAGAGAAGAGAGAGAAGAGAAAGAGAGAGAGAGAAAGAGAAGAGAAAAGAGAAGAGAGAGAACAGAGAGAAAGAGAGAGAGACAGAGAAAGAGTGAGACAAGCAGAACACAGAGACAGACATACCGACAGACAGACATACCGACTGACAAACATACCGACAGACAGACCGACAGACAGAGACAGAGACAGAGACAGCGACAGAGACAGAGAGAGCAACGAAAGTTCAGGACATTGCATGAGACATGCCCTAGAGATCTGAAGCAGTCAATCCATTTGCATGCAGCAATAATAGTGATGCAAAACGAAGGTAGAAAAGGAAAGATCTCCGACAGAGGAAAATAAACTTCTTCTTCTTCTTCGCTTCTTCTTCTTCTTCTTCGCATTCTTCTTCTTCTTCTTCTTCTTCTTCTTCTTCTTCTCTTCTTCTTCTTCTTCTTCTTCTCTTCTTCTCCTTCTCTCTCTTCTTCTCCTTCTTCTCCTTCTTCTTCTTCTTCTTCTTCTTCATCTTCTTCTTCGCATTCTTCTTCTTGCATTCTCTTCTTCGCATTCTTCTCTCTTCTTCTTCTTCTTCGCATTCTTCTTCTTCTTCTTCTTCTTCGCATTCTTCTTCTTCTTCGCATTCTTCCTTCTTCTTCTTCTTCTTCTTCTTCGCATTCTTCTTCGCATTCTCTTCTTCTTCTTCGCATCTCTTCTTCTTCTTCTTCTTCTTCTTCTTCTTCTTCTTCTTCTTCTTCTTTCTTCTTCTTCTTCTTCTCTTCTTTCTTTTCTTCTTCTTCTCTTCTTCTTCTTCTTCTTCTTCTTCCTTCTCTCTTCTTCTTCTTCTTCTTCTTCTTCTTCTTCTCTTCTTCTCTTCTTCTTCTTCTTCTTCTTCATTCTTCTTCTTCGCATTCTTCTTCTTTCCTTCTTCTTCTTCTTCTTCTTCGCATTCTTCTTCTTCTTCTTCTTCTTCTTCTTCTTCTTCTTCTTCTTCTTCTTCCTCTTCTTCTTCTTCTTCTTCTTCTTCTCTCTTCTTCTTCTTCTTCTTCTTCTTCTTCTTCTTCTTCTTCTTCTTTCTTTCTTTCTTCTTCTTCTTCTTCTTCTTCTTCTTCTTCTTCTTCTTCTTCTTCTTCTTCTTCTTCTTCTTCTTCTTCTTCTCTCTTCTTCTTCTTCTCTTCTTCTTCTTCTCTCTTCTTCTTCTTCTTCTTCTTCTTCTTCTTCTTCTTCTTCTTCTTCTTCTTCTCTTCTTCTTCTTCTT
>JAPXFY010000012.1:92464387-92466887 GCA_030674185.1 Monoplex corrugatus | reverse complement strand
CTATGGTCACAGTCCTGGCAGTCTATCTTGTATATCACCCCTGATGTGTCCAATTTGTCTGTTTTGTCTTTGGGGTGAACTAACTGGCTTCTGATGGTGTTGGTGGGCTTGGTGTGGACACTGACTCCCAACTTCCTGATCTTCCTGCTGAGAGCCTCAGTGACGCCGCTGATGTATGGCATGGAGACGTGCCCTCTCGAAGGGGTTGGCCGTTCAGCCCTAAATCGTTTTACACAAAACAGAACATCTTTGCATTTTCAAAACAAGTGTGACTGCCCGCGTTCAAGCAAACAGGAACCAGAAAAAACACGAAAGAAGAATAAGTACGCGTATTTAATACAACAAGACAAGAGAGGTGCAAATTTTCGGCCAGCTGGCTTTTGTGAAGCGTAAGATCACAAACAAACAAACACCAGATACACAAATCAGGAGAAAAAGACTGAAACTTCAACTGGTCCAACTGTACCCAGCAGCAGGGAAGTTTCAGTCTTTTTCTCTTGATTTTTGTATCTGGTGTTTGTTTGTTTGTTTGTAATCTTACACTTGACAAAGGCCAGTTGGCCGAAAATTTGCGCCTGTCTTGTCTTGTTGTATTAAATACGCGTTCTGATTCTTCTTTCGTGTTTTTTCTGGTTCGCCAACAAATAAATATTTTGAAATCATACATCATTGATACTGTATCATTTTAAGCAGGAAGCTGGTGGATAGGGTGAGGGAGCCAAAAGGTTAACGTTTTGCTGTTACGGAAAAGGTGCAGGAGTCAAAAGGTTAATTTCTTTCTGACTTTTCCTTTCTGTGTCTCTTTATCTTCATGACTGATTACGTTTGTCTCTCTTCCAATCCCATGCATCTCTTTTTCGGAAAAATAAAAATCCAGTAATTCTCCCAGTACAGATGACAGCATTATTTTTTTTTCATTCTTAGCTTTATGTTGATCCCCACAGATGCAGACTGACAATACATCGGAATGTGTGGTAGTTTGCTAAATAGTTTGAGTTCTCCAAATTCAATCAAAATGTCTGATTACCAGTATGTGCAATATACAATGAGTCCAAAATGAGTTTGGTGATCAATACCATCATCATCGTCGTCATCATCATCATCATCATCATCATCATCATCATCATCATCATCATCATCATCATCATCATGTGCCCTGCCGCATGGCGTTGGCGATCATGGCCCTCCATAACATGCATCTATCCCTTGTCGATGCAAGCACATCTTCCACCCTCTCTGTCTCCAGCCACCCTGCAAGTCCGTCTTCAATATTTTCTCCCTGGGTCTACCTGCTGCTCTCTTTCCCTCCAGCTTTTCTGTTGTGACAGGTGCTCTAATTCCCTTTCCTCATAAAATGGCCTCTAAATATTGCTTGTCTTTTCCGAATCTTCCTTATCAATGATCTTCTGGTGCCTGCCTCCATCTAATATGCTCTCTATAATTTTCCATTGTTTTTATTCTTTCTCCCCATTTATAGCCGTGTGTGTGTGTGTGTGTGTGTGTGTGTGTGTGTGTGTGTGTGTGTGTGTGTGTGTGTGTGTGTGTGTGTGTGTGTGCGTGGGTGCGTGTTTGTGCGTGCGTGCGTGCGTGTGTGTGCGTGCGTGCGTGTGTGTGTGTTTCAGCGCTTAGATTTGATTTTATCAAGATTTTGCGCTATATAAATATTGTAATTATTATTATTATTATTATCTCTTTGATATTTGGAAAGAGCTTATATCGTTTTCTATTCTCATTGCTGCTGTTTGTTCCCAATGCATAGTTCTGATTATTCAGAGATCTTTCTCCAGCGTACAAGAACGATTTATAAGATACTTATATAGTGACTGTATTTTGAGCATTATATTCAGAAGAGTGGGTAGGAGGGAAGGTTTCGACTGAGGGGCAGTTGTACACACACAGACGTTTTACACAAAACACAACGTCTTTGCATTTTGCCAAGAAATCAATCTTTCGAAATCAAGCATCCTTGATACTGTATCATTTTAAGCATGCTGTGAGTGGTGTGCTAACAAGACACACAGCTTTACTTTTCTGTTTCGGTTGAAAGACAAGTCCATGCCTGAAGACGATTGACGATTTTCTGTCATCTCAATCGATCTGATCCATAATCTCTCCTGCCCTTGAGTTTATCGATATAAATTCACATTCATATACCATCTCTCTTGCATCACCACGGGTTTCAATCGATCAGCAACACAAACTTTGTAGAAAGTTTCAAAGCATTATAGATGAAATATCAGAACGAACAGGAATGAAAAAAGTAGACGCATAGAAAGGGAGACAACGAGTCTTATGACCTGTAAGTCCACAGCTACATTAGAATATCACAAACAGGATGTGATAATGGGTATTTCATTATCATGGTAATTGTTGAGTGTCAATTTTTTTATTAATCACCGCTGATGAAACCCGGATGATTACGCATGCTATACTACAGAACTTGAGAATATGACGTCACTCGCACTGCTTTGTGGGTAATTCCCGTTTTTGGAAGTCCTTG
>JAPXFY010000012.1:92441887-92446887 GCA_030674185.1 Monoplex corrugatus | reverse complement strand
GAGGGGTCAAGTTTCTCCCTAATTGAGCACTGGAATGACTCAACTGTTGGATACCAAGAGGTCATGGCTACTAGGATATTGACTGATGATTGTTGCTGAGAAGGAAGACAAAAAAAGAAAAAGACACAGAGAGAGAGAGAGAGAGAGAGAGAGAGAGAGAGAGAGGGAGGGAGAGAGAAGAAAAAAGAAAACACACACACACGAAGGAAGAGGATTGATACTGAATGGATTAAGGGGGAGAAAGAAGAGGAAGAGAAAAATGAGAATGAGGAGGAAGTTAAAAAGATGAGAGCAAAAGGAAGAAGAGGAAGGGGGACAAATAGGAGAAGAAAACAAAAATCAGGAAAGGGAGAAGTACGGGGAGGAGGAGAAGAAGAAGAAGAAGAAGAAGAAGAAGAAGAAGAAGAAGAAGAAGAAGAAGAAGAAGAAGAAGAAGAAGAAGAAGAAAAAGAAGAAGAAGAAGAAGAAGAAGAAAAAGAAGAAAAAGAAGAAGGAAAAACAACAACAGCAATAACAACAAAAAGAAAGACTCAAAGAAAGAGTGAATGAAAGAAAGAAAGAAAGAAAGAAGAGAAGAAAAAGAAAGAAAGAAAGAAAGAATAAGAATAAGAACAAGAAGAAGAAGAAAGAAAGAAAGAAAGAAAGAAAAATAGAAAGAAAGAGAAAAGAAAGAAAGAAAGAAAGAAAGAACAATAACAAGAAAAACAGGGAGAATAAGAACAACAAGAAAACTAATTTCCACTGTAATGAAAAACTTATTAACACACCAATGCACATTATCTTCAATGACTATCTTACTCTGAATGATGCCACACCCTCTTCCGTCAAAACAAACATGGGCAGTCAGTTTGCTTCATGGATTTGAAGGTGATGATTAATATGTCGATATAGATGATCACTCGATGAGTTGGTGCCAAGGATAGTTCCATATTTTCCAGTTCTGGGATTGCCTGGGCCCTCAATCTATTCACTTAAATTTCCTCGACTTGCCCAACAATCTGTATCACAAGTTTTCCCATAACTTGTGTGGTGACTTCTGTATAAATTGTTCGGACCTGCCGTACATCATCATCATAATGTGCCCTGCCGTACATCATCATCATAATGTGCCCTGCCGTACATCATCATCATAATGTGCCCTGCCCTACATCATCATCATAATGTGCCCTGCCGTACATCATCATCATAATGTGCCCTGCCGTACATCATCATCATAATGTGCCCTGCCCTACATCATCATCATAATGTGCCCTGCCGTACATCATCATCATAATGTGCCCTGCCGTACATCATCATCATAATGTGCCCTGCCGTACATCATCATCATAATGTGCCCTGCCCTACATCATCATCATAATGTGCCCTGCCCTACATCATCATCATAATGTGCCCTGCCCTACATCATCATCATAATGTGCCCTGCCCTACATCATCATCATAATGTGCCCTGCCGTACATCGTCATCATAATGTGCCCTGCCGTACATCATCATCATAATGTGCCCTGCCATACGTCATCATCATAATGTGCCCTGCCGTACATCATCATCATAATGTGCCCTGCCCTACATCATCATCATAATGTGCCCTGCCCTACATCATCATCATAATTTGCCCTGCCGTACATCATCATCATAATGTGCCCTGCCGTACATCATCATCATGTGCCCTGCCGTACATCATCATCATAATGTGCCCTGCCGTACATCATCATCATGTGCCCTGCCGTACATCATCATCATAATGTGCCCTGCCCTACATCATCATCATAATGTGCCCTGCCCTACATCATCATCATAATGTGCCCTGCCCTACATCATCATCATAATGTGCCCTGCCGTACATCATCATCATATTGTGCCCTGCCCTACATCATCATCATAATGTGCCCTGCCGTACATCATCATCATAATGTGCCCTGCCATATGATGTTGACGATCATGGCCCTCCATATGCATCTATCCATTGTCGCCGCAAGCAATCCTCCATCCTGCCTGTTCTCAGCCACCCTGCAAGTCCATCCAATATTTTCTCCCAGGGTCTACCTCAGGTTGATAAATTCAAATACCTGGGAACGATCATTTCATCAGACGGCAGATGCACATCAGAAATAGCCGGCAGAATCGGCCAAGCCAAAACAGCATTCGGGAAGATGACAGGCATTCTTACCAACAAATGCCTATCAACTAACATCAGGAAGAGAGTTCTGGAATGTTATATAGAACAATACTGTTGTACGGATGTGAGGCGTGGACAGTCAACAAACAAAGCCAGAACAAGATTGAGGCAGCCGAGATGTGGTTTCTAAGAAGAATGTTGAGAGTTCCATGGACAGCAAAGAAAACAAATGACATTCTTGATGGAGGCAGACACAAGTAGATCACTCATAAGGAAGATTAGGAAAAGACAGGCAACATTTATAGGCCATTTTATGAGGAAGGGGGATTTGGAGCACTTGGTCACAGCGGGAAAGCTGGAGGGAAAGATAGCACCGGGTAGACCCAGGGAGAAAATGCTGGACGGACTTGCAGAGTGGCTGGGGACGAGGGGGGTGGGGGAGATGCTAGGGGCAACGAGAGACAGAGACAGATGGAAATCCATGATCGCCAACGCCATATGGCAGGGCACCTGATGATGATGATGGGGGTCTACCTGGTGTTCTCTTTCCCTCTAGCTTTCCTGTTAAGTTACATAAGCTACGCACAAAAAGTTAAGGATCACTATGAGAAAACAGGTGCGTAATAAACTCAGTTCGCTACTGTTATTTATTTCTCAGTCCAGCCAAATTGTTATGAATTCTTGTTCAGCTTGTAAGTGGGCGATGTTGTGTTAGTGCGAAAATTGCACGGGATTCTCTACTACTGAGCTTGGCCGCAAACGGAAAAGCGGAAACTTGCGAAAAAGGACCTTGTTTTGGACCGTTCTGCCTGAACACATTGCACAAGCCAGATGGAAAAACCATTATGCACGTGCAAGCACTGCTGTTTATGTGTGAGATGCTGTCTCTTGCTTGGCTTTATAAGAAGACATTCCACCAGTAGTAGGCCTGATCTGACAATGCCTCCACGACGAAAATTGAGCGAGTTTGAGAGGGGACGAGCTGTTGCATGGTTCCAAGATGGTGTTCCCAAGCGAGAAGTGGCCAGGCGACTTCAGGTGTCCATCTCGGTCATTGTCAGACTGATTCAACGCTTCACAGCCACTGGGAGGGTCCATGAAAGACGCAGATCTGGTCGACCGAAGAAGACAAACCCATGTGAAGATCGTCTCATTGAACGACAAGCCCTGCAGACAAGAACAGCCTCTTCCAGCATCATTCGAAGGCAGCTGAGGGTGGCTACTAACATCAACATCAGCCAGCAGACCATACGGAACCGCCTTCGTGGGTTTAACCTCCGTTCTCGTCGCCCAGCAGTACGGCCACGCTTAACTCCAGCCCATAGGGCAGCACGCCACGCCTTCTGCAGACGTCACGTGAGGTGGACACGTCAGCAATGGTCCCAGGTCCTGTTCAGTGATGAATCACGCTTCACCATGAACCACAACGACGGCCGACTGAGGGTCTGGAGGCGCCCAGGGTAATGCTTTATTGACACCACTGTCCAAGAAAAGGTGGCCTTTGGTGGAGGTTCTGTAATGGTCTGGGGGGCCTTTAGCCTTCACCACAGAACACCCTTGTATCATGTACAGGGAAACCTGACTGGCCTCCGATACCGGGATGAGATCCTTCGACCGCTGGCTGTGCCTACACTGCAGCAGATGGGACCGACGGCTGTCTACCAGGATGACAACGCTCGCCCCCACAGGGCAAGGGTGGTCAACGACTTCCTGCAGCAGTCTGGAGTCAACAGAATGGAGTGGCCAGCATGCAGTCCCGATCTCAACCCGATTGAGAACCTCTGGGATGAGCTGGATCGCAAAGTGAGAAGCAACCATCCCCCTCCCAGGGATGCCCAACATCTCTACCAGATGCTGCAGGCTGAGTGGCAGGCGCTTCCACAGAGGATCTTCACCAACCTGGTCAACTCGATGAGGACTCGCTGCGTCGAGTGCCAGAACAGCCATGGTGGTTACACGCATTACTGAACTTTTGGGAGCATCAGAATGCCCTGTCTTGTGATTTCAATGACTTTGGGAAATCAAATTTCGATACGTACCCACTTTGATCAAATGTACACACCAAACGATTGCTCGAAATTGAAGGCAATTGCGTATCGTTATCACTAAAGCATGGAATTAAATGTTTGCCAAACTTCAACGCATTGGCGTTCTTATTTTGAAAGTTATGAATTTTTGTGCAAGTGATCCTTAACTTTTTGTGCGTAGTGTATATCTGATAAAAGGCACCATTAACCTATTCCATTTTTCTTCTTTTTTTTCCCTCTCCTTTTTCTACTCGTTTGTTTTAAGTGAGAAGAAAATGGACAACTTTCTGACGCTGACAATCTTTCAGATAACGAAATCTGACTTTGCTCTTATAATCTTAGATTTCAAAATGTGCTGTTATTATCTTATTGCAGTTATTTCTAGAGGGATTCATCATGCTCGAACAGCTCAATATACGCTCCACCCAAACCCGCCCGACAGATTTCCTGAGCCTGCACAAAACCCTAGGTGCTGGCAAGGTCTTGAAACGGGGTAAAGAGGAAAAGGGACCTATCAAACACTAAGCTGACACCACCAGAGTGATGGAAACATTAAGATGGACAGTGAACAGGCCAGTGGACCTATCAAACACTAAGCGGACACCACCAGAATGATGGAAACATTAAGATGGGCAGCGAATAGGTCAGTGAACCTATCAAACACTAAGCGGACACCACCAGAATGATGGGAACATTAAGATGGGCAGCGAACAGGCCAGTGGACCTATCAAACACTAAGCTGACACCACCAGAATGATGGAAACATTAAGATGGGCAGCGAACAGGCCAGTGGACCTATCAAACAGTAAGCTGACACCACCAGAATGATGGAAACATTAAGATGGGCAGCGAACAG
>JAPXFY010000012.1:92431887-92436887 GCA_030674185.1 Monoplex corrugatus | reverse complement strand
TGTGTGTGTGTGCGCACGAGCGCGCGCCCGCGTGTGAGCGTTTATGGATGCGTGTGAGTGTGTGTGGGTGTGGGTGTGTGAAAAAGATTTTGGTTTGTCTAAACCTAGACAAATTATTGGCCTGAATGTGGGAACACTGTTCTGATATTTTTTGTTGTTGTTTTCTTTGTATTATGTAGTAGTGGTAAAATGGATGATTGTTCATTATATATGATTTGAATATGTTCGACTGTTCAAGGAATGGATGTTCGATATTTTTTTTGATTATGTGTGAAGAATTTGCGCACATACAAAGAGTGGATTATGTGTCGCACTACTGGAAAATTGTTATCCCCCTTGTCAAAAGACCTTTTCGGGTAATGACAATAAACAGTTTCAGTTTCAGTTTCAGTTTCACTCTCTCTGCCACTCTTTCTCTCTCTTGCTCTTTCTCTCTCTCCCTCACTCTCTCTCACTCTCGCTCGCTCTCTGTGTGTAGTTCCTTGACAGAGTGTCTACAGAAATGCCCAAGCAGGGCGCAGTCTTTGCAGTCAGATTTTCCATTTTCCTAATTACAACTCTGTGTGGACTGAAAGCAACAAGACAGAGACTAATATGGGGTAAGACGAACACGAAAGAGTGTCTCACTGTTTTTCTTTACTGTTAGACACATCTGCTGGGCACAGCTGTGGGATCACTATGGAAATAGTGGGAAGGTTTCCATTCATTCTGGTCGTTTTGATCAACCGTGGTATGACTGCGGTAGAGCCTTGATGTGGACACAGTGACTGTGTTATTCTACACTTAACCCCTTTGATTCCCTCACCGTATCCACCAGCTTCCTGCAGAAAGCTGGTGGATAGGGTGAGGGAGTAAAAGGGTTAAGTTTTTGCTCTGCTAACATGGTTGTCAATGCAGGATGCCGGTGGACAGGGTGCGGGAGTCAAAGGGTTAAGTTTTTGCTCTGCTAGCATGGTTGGCAATGGAGGATGCTGGTGCACAGGGTGCGGGAAGCAAAGGGTTAAATCAAGGAGAGAAGGATGGTAGGTGTCAAAAGAATGAGCGTTTCCTACAGTCACTGGAGTTCTCCATGTTAGGGAGGAGGTCGGATTCTCCTCCACTTGGAGGAGTCACATGTTGCAAGCTCAAGATCATGACTGTTTGGACATAATTGAAGCTTGTTGAGAAAGTGGAAAGAAGTGACCAGGTCATCATCATCATCAGGTGCCCTGCCGCATGGCGTTCGCTATCATGGACTTCCATCTGTCTCTATCTCTCGTTGCCCCTAGCATCTCCCGCACCCTCCTCGTCCCCAGCCACTCTGCAAGTCCATCCAGCATTTTCTCCGTGGGTCTACCCGGTGCTCTCTTTCTGTCCAGCTTTCCCGTTTTGACCAGGTGCTCCAAATCCCCCTTCCTCATAAAATGGCCTATAAATGTTGCCTGTCTTTTCCTAATCTTCCTTATGAGTGATCTACTTGTGTCTACCTCCATCAAGACTGTCTCGTTTGTTTTCTTTGCTGTCCATGGAACTCTCAACATTCTTCTTAGAAACCACATCTCGGCTGCCTCAATCTTGTTCTGGCTTTGTTTGTTGACTGTCCACGCCTCGCATCCGTACGATAGTATTGGTTCTATAGAACATTCAAGAACTCTCTTCCTGATGTTAATTGATAGGCATTTGTTGGTAAGAATGCTTGTCATCTTCTTGAATGCTGTTTTGGCGTGGCCGATTCTGCCAGCTATTTTCGATGTGCATCTGCCGTCTGATGAAATGACCGTTCCCAGGTATTTGAACTTATTAACCTGTGTCAAGGTTGTGCCATTTGTTGTTATTTTGCTTGAGCGGATTTCATGTTTTTACTGATCACCATGACTTCAGTCTTCCTGCTGTTTAGTTCCAACCCCTTACCTTTGCTTTCTATTTCTAGTATATTCACAAGGTTTTGTAGGTAAAATATACCATCATACAAATATAGCAAACTCCTTTTGAGTCCTGTGCTGGCTGAAAGGGACACAGATAAAATGAATTAAATATTTTTGTTTCAAGACTACAAGATGTGAGTTTGGGAATAGCTAGACCTTCACCTACATCAATGAGGTGTTAGAATTATTGCGGACTTGTAATCAACAGGGAATACAATTCCAATTCTGAATCTGACGCTGTTACTCTATTGTCTGGCTGCCAGTTGTTTATGTGTAGGCTTAAGGCGTGCGCCACGGTCACCATACACGTGGCACCTGTGACGTTAGTGCATATGGAATTCGTTCCGAGTGCGGAGACGTCATCTTGAGAAACTGAAACTGAAACTGAAACTGTCAGTTGTGGTTTGGTAGTACTTTACAAGAGGTAAGTGGATGTTGGTAGATGTTCGTGTCGTGATGAAGTATAGGGGAGGTCTTTGAACTCCATTGTTTCGATTTTCTGTCCTTCAATGTACATTTCCTTTGACCTTGGTCTGCACTTTACGTTTAGGAATGAACGGTAAAAGCGTGGAGTTCTGATGACGTGTAGGTTGAGTGGCTTGGGGGAGAAGAGTGGCAGAATGGTTTAGACGTTCGCCTGCCAATAACGTAACTCGGCGTTCCAGGGTTCGCTTCCCGCAGAGGCCTCGACTTTTCTCCTCAGTGTGACCGGAAAATCGAACTGAACGTCTAGTCCTTTGGAAGGGGACGAAAAACGGGCCGGACCTGTGTGACTTCTGGCTGGGCATGCTAAAGATCCCACACGGCAGTTGAAAATCGTGAAGAGCAGGGCATTGCCCAGCTGCCTTGGTAAAAAAAACAGTGGAGAGACAGGTTGATTTCCCTGGTCCCACCCCTTGAAGATATCTGCGTTCTTGCCTTTTTGAAGTCTTGGTAAAAAAAAGAAGAGAATATGAATATGAATTTGAAGCGAGGGAGAGGGGATGAGCGCCGCCCTTATAGTGCTGGCCCCGGGAAAAACAGGTCTCTGTCACCTCACTCCCCTACGACCTAAGGGTTCTGGAACTATCTAGGTAGGACCTCAGGACCTGGCCAGCTTTTGTACTTATGTGCAGGCTTGAGGCTTGTGCCGTGATCATTCTGGATCTTCTCCGTCACATGGCACCTGTGATGTTAGTGCATAAGGAATTTATTCCGAGCGCGGAGATGTCACCTTGAGAAACTGAAACTGAATTGAGTGGCTTGACAGGCAGCTACTGTTTACCAGGACTGACAGGGACACGGAATAATCCCCTGAGTAAATTAGTATTAATGGGGGTTAAGAAGGGGGGTCGTTGATGGAGGGAGATTGTTTTTTGCTATTGTTATTGTTGTTTAAAGCCCAGCCGACTGCGTAGGCTATATCAAGGCTACAACCGCTTCAAAACATACAAAACTTCAACAGGAAAAAAGAAAAAGAAAAGAAAATCAAGTACACATATCAATACATTCGCGCACATAATCTAAGAACATGACACTGGCGTTGACCACTCCGCCCAATTTATCGCACAGAGGATTAAAAAAAACACAACTGAATACAAATTTAAGCACACCTAAGGACACCAAAACACATATCAAAACAGGCATAAAGTATCTAAAATAGCTTCCGCATATTTCGCCTCCCTAGAACCAAAAATGCACGTAATACATGTACCCAATTATCAATCGTAAGAAAAAGTACGTAAGACTTTATCGAATATATACAAGTGAATGGACCAGCAAGGCAGAAAATGATACGAAGAAATAACAGAAAGCAAAGGAACAAACAACAAGGCAGAAACATAGAGAGTGTCAGAAAAGAGGAAATTTCTAGCACAGAATGTCCAGAAGGTGGGGATACTATTTACACTGAAAGGGTCCCCGGCATTCCCACAGGGGGAAATGGAGGGAGACGGTGAACATGGTGGTAATGGTTGGTACGTTAGATTGGCTGTCTCTAATGGTCGCTACATGCGTTTTCTTCTGCGACTGTCAATCTGTTTTTGTTCCAGGCGTTTTTTGTTACTTCCCTTCCCTTGTTACTTCCCTTCCCTTGTTACTTCCCTTCCCTTCCCTTGTTACTTCCTTTCCCTTGTTACTTCCCTTCCCTTCCCTTGTTACTTCCCTTCGCTTCCCTTGTTACTTCCTTTCCCTTGTTACTTCCCTTCCCTTCCCTTGTTACTTCCCTTCGCTTGTTACTTCCCTTCCCTTCCCTTGTTACTTCCCTTCGCTTGTTACTTCCCTTCCCTTCCCTTGTTACTTCCCTTGTTACTTCCTTTCCCTTGTTACTTCCTTTCCCTTGTTACTTCCCTTCCCTTCCCTTGTTACTTCCCTTCCCTTGTTACTTCCCTTCCCTTCCCTTCCCTTGTTACTTCCCTTCGCTTGTTACTTCCCTTCCCTTGTCACTTCCCTTCCCTTGTTACTTCCCTTCCCTTCCCTTGTTACTTTCCTTCTCTTCCCTTGTTACTTCCCTTCCCTTCCCTTGTTACTTCCCTTCCCTTCCATTGTTACTTCCCTTCCCTTCCCTTGTTACTTCCCTTCCCTTCCCTTCCCTTGTTACTTCCCTTCCCTTCCCTTGTTACTTTCCTTCTCTTCCCTTGTTACTTCCCTTCCCTACCCTTGTTACTTCCCTTCCCTTCCCTTGTTACTTCCCTTCCCTTCCCTTGTTACTTCCCTTCCCTTCCCTTGTTACTTCCCTTCCCTTCCCTTGTTACTTCCCTTCCCTTCCCTTGTTACTTTCCTTCCCTTCCCTTGTTACTTCCCTTCTCTTGTTACTTCCCTTCCCTTGTTACTTTCCTTCCCTTCCCTTGTTACTTTCCTTCCCTTGTTACTTCCCTTCCCTTCTCTTGTTACTTCCCTTCCCTTGTTACTTCCCTTCCCTTCTCTTGTTACTTCCCTTCCCTTCCCTTATTACTTTCCTTCCCTTCCCTTGTTACTTCCCTTCCCTTGTTACTTTCCTTCCCTTCCCTTGTTACTTCCCTTCCCTTCCATTGTTACTTCCCTTCCCTTCTTCGTTACTTCCCTTCCCTTCCCTTGTTACTTCCCTTCCCTTGTTACTTCCCTTCCCTTGTTACTTCC
>JAPXFY010000012.1:92419387-92426887 GCA_030674185.1 Monoplex corrugatus | reverse complement strand
CTCTCACTTTGCAGGAAGCTGGTGTATGGAATAGGGTGAAAGAGTCAAAGTGTTAAGTGTTTGTAGTTTGTGGGTATGGTGTGGGAGTCAAGGGGTTAAAGCAAGGAGAGGGATGGCTGGTGTCAACATAATTGGTGCTCCCCCCAGTCACAGGAAATGTCCATGTTGGGGTGGGGTCCGGTTCCTCTCCAATTGAGCATTTCTCTCCAATTGAACATTTCTCTCCAGTTGAACATTTCTCTCCAATTGAACATTTCTCTCCAACTGAACATTTCTCTCCAATTGAGCATTTCTCTCCAGTTGAGCATTTCTCTCCAATTGAACATTTCTCTCCAGTTGAGCATTTCTCTCCAGTTGAGCATTTCTCTCCAGTTGAGCATTTCTCTCCAACTGAACATTTCTCTCCAATTGAGCATTTCTCTCCAACCGAGCATTTCTCTCCAATTGAGCATTTCTCTCCAACTGAGCATTTCTCTCCAACTGAGCATTTCTCTCCAATTGAGCATGTCTCCAACTGAGCATTTCTCTTCAATTGAGCATTTCTCTCCAATTGAGCATTTCTCTCCAATTGAGCAATTCTTTTTAATTGAGTATTTCTCTCCAAATGAGCATTTCTCTCCAACTGAGCATTTCTCTCCAACTGAGTATTTCTCTCCAATTGAGCATTTCTCTCCAACTGAGCATTTCTCTCCAATTGAGCACATTTCTCCCATTGAGCATTTCTCTCCAAATATCTTACAGATTGCCTGATCCTGCACAAATCCTTATGCGCTGACAAGGTCTTGAAACGGGGAAAAGGGAGAAGGGACCTATCAAACACTAAGCTGACACCACCAGAATGATGGAAACATTAAGACGGACAGCAAACAGGCCAGATTTTGATGTTGGAGGCTGGGGTTGAACTTGAAGATATCTGATCTTGAGTCCATGACTCTACCAAAAGTATGCCAACACACAGAATTTGAGTTATAGTCAGAACAATAAACACTGAAAAAAATGCTAATGCACCATCATATATTGTAGCCTCCTTTTGAGTCCTAAGCAGATGAAAGAGACATAAGTAAGACGAAATCAAAATCATCAATTTGAGTAAAGCATCCTACATCCATCAGTTGTCTAACCCTTACAGGCAAAGAGGAATAACAGTTTGCTTCTGAGTATGAAGTTGTCACTGGAATGACG
Source organism: Monoplex corrugatus (assembly GCA_030674185.1). Taxonomy (NCBI): domain Eukaryota; kingdom Metazoa; phylum Mollusca; class Gastropoda; order Littorinimorpha; family Ranellidae; genus Monoplex; species Monoplex corrugatus. Next base: position 92,425,705 of record JAPXFY010000012.1, on the reverse strand, counting down.
GTTCTCTAAAAATGATGAGCCACAACTAATAATAATTTGGTTGTGAACATGAAGTTGTCACTCGAGTGACGGTTATCTAAAATGATGGGCAACGAGTAATAATAATTTGGTTCTGAACATGAAGTTGTCACTAGTGTGACGATTATCTAAAATGATGGGCAACGTGTAATAATAATTTGGTTGTGAATATGAAGTTGTCACTAGTGTGACGATTATCTAAAATGATGGGCAACGTGTAATAATAATTTGGTTGTGAATATGAAGTTGTCACTCGAGTGACGGTTATCTAAAATGATGGGCAGCGAGGAATGATAATTTGGTTCTGACTATGAAGTTGTCACTCCGCTGTCTAGCTGTCAGTTTTGATGTGAGACTAAATAAATAAAGAGGTGAACGCGCGTCTGTGGTTCTTTGTGGTTGGTTGGGGTGAGCAGCAGGGGTTGTGTCTCTGGACGTGACTGTTTCGATTTTCTGTCCTTCCGTCTGCATTTCCTTTGGCCTTAGTCAGCACTTCCAGTTAGGACTGCACGTCAGTGGCGTGGATAGGATCCTGATGACACGAAGGTTAACCCTTTGACTCTCGCACCCTATCCACCAACTGCAAAAACTTAACCCTTTGACTCCCACACCCTATCTACCAACTGCAAAAAATTAACCCTTTGACTCCCGCACCCTATCCACCAACTGCAAAAACACCCGAATCACCATCATGTTCAGTAATAACATATAGTTACTGGAGTTATTTCAAGAGGGATCACCATGCTCAGACAACTCCATATGTGCTCTACCCAAATATGGCAGCAATTATCTGACAGATTTCCTGAGCCTGCACAACACCCTATGTGCTGGCAAGGTCTTGAAATGGGGAAAAAGGAGAAGGAACCTATGAAACACTTAACTGACACCACCAGAATGATGGAAACATTAAGACGGGCTGTGAACAGGCCAGTTTTTGATGTTGTGGGCTAGGATTGAACTCAAGATCTCAGATCTTGAGTTCATTGTTATATCAAAACCATGCCAAGGCACAAAATTTGACATTGCAATAGCATAATAAACACTGGAAAAAATGCAAATGCATGATCATATATTGTAGCCTACTTTTGAGTCCTAAGCTGATGAAAGGGACATAAGTAAGACGAATTAAAATCATCGATTTCTGTAAAGCATCCTACATGTATCAGTTGTCTAAAACAGATAGGCAAAGAGGAATAAAAGTTTGCTTCTGAGTATGAAGTTGTTACTGGAGTGTCAGATATCTAAAATGATGGGCAACAAGTAATAATAATTGGATTCTGAATATGAAGTTGTCACTAGTGTGACGATTATCTAAAATGATGGGCAAGTAATAATAATTTGGTTGTGAATATGAAGTTGTCACTAGTGTGACGATTATCTAAAATGATGGGCAAGTAATAATAATTTGGTTGTGAATATGAAGTTGTCACTTGATGGCGATTATCTAAAATGATGGGCAACGTGTAATAATAATTAGGTTGTGAATATGAAGTTGTCACTAGTGTGACGATTATCTAAATTGATGGGCAAGTAATAATAATTTGGTTCTGAATATGAAGTTGTCACTTGAGTGCCGGTTATCTAAAAATGATGGGCAGCGAGGAATGATAATTTGGTTCTGACTATGAAGTTGTCACTCCGCTGTCTAGCTGTCAGTTTTGATGTCGAGATAAATAAATAAAGAGGTGAACGCACGTCTGTGGTTCTTTGTGGTTGGTTGGGGTGAGAAGCAGGGTTGTGTCTCTGGGCGTGACTGTTTCGATTTTCTGTCCTTCCATCTTCATTTCCTTTGGCCTTAGTCAGCACTTGCAGTTAGGACTGCACGTCATTGGCGTGGATAGGATCCTGATGACACGAAGGTTAACCCTTTGACTCCCGCATCCTATCCAGCAACTGCAAAAACTTAACCCTTTGACTCCAGCACCCTATCCACCAACTGCAAAAACTTCAACCCTTTGACTCCAGCACCCTATCCACCAATGCAAAAAACTTCAACCCTTTGACTCCAGCACCCTATCCACCAAATGCAAAAACTCACCCTGACTCCAGCACCCTATCCCAGATGCAAAAACTTCAACCTTTTGACTCCACACTATCACCAATGCAAAAACTTCAACCCTTTGACTCCAGCACAAACCACCAACTGCAAAACTTCAACCTTTGACCCGCACCCTATCCACAATGCAAAAACTTCAACCTTTGACTCCACAAACCTATCACCAAATGCAAAAAACTAGACCCTTGACTCCACCATCCACCAATGCAAAAACACCTGATCACCAATGTTTAGAATAACATCTAGTTATTGGAGTTATTTCCAAGAGGGATCACCTGTCAACAACTCCAAATACGTTAACCGAAATCCACCAGAATTACTGACATGTCTTTAGCCTGCACAAAACAATAGCGCTGCAAAGTCTTGAATGGAAAGAGGAACCTATCAAACACTAAGCTGACACCACCAGAATGATGGAAACATTAAGATGGGCAGCCAACAGGCCAGTGTACCTATCAAACACTAAGCTGACACCACCAATGATGGAACATAGATGGCAGCAACAGCAGTACTATCAAACACTACGAACACAAGCTGGAAATATTAAGATGGGCAGCGAACAGGCCAGTGGACCTATCAAACACTAAGCTGACACCACCAGAATGATGGAAATATTAATTTAATTAATTAATTTAATTTTAATTAATTTTTACTTGTACCATTACTCAGCAACCATGAGGGTTAGACAGTTGAAATTTCAGCTTTTTGTACACCAATCTTTCAATATATGACCTGCCAAATTTCAAAACTCTCTGTTTTCATTTGTTTGTATGAGAATTTTTTTCATGACCTATACAAATGGTGCGTATCAGGGGAACGGCAAGGGGCATAATCGTACGTAGCGAGTGAGTTGATGGGCAGCAAACAGGCTGGTTTTTGATATTGCGGGCTGGGACTGAATAAGAGATAGCAAATTTGAGTCCTGCAGGAAGCTGGTAGATAGGGTGCGGGAGTCAAAGGGTTAAGTTTTTTGCTTTGCTAGGCATGGTTGACAATGCAGAGCGCTGTTGGACAGGGTGCGGGAGTCAAAGGGTTAAGTGTTTGCTCTGCTATCATGGTTGACAATACAGGATGCTGGTGGACAGGGTGCGGGAGTCAAAGGGTTAAGTTTTTGCTTTGTTAGTATCGTTGACAACTTAGGACGCTGTTGGACAGGGTGAGGGAGTCAAAGGGTTAAGTTTTTGCTTTGCTAGCATGGTTGACAATGCAGGACGCTGTTGGACAGGGTGCGGGAGTCAAAGGGTTAAGTGTTTGCTTTGCTAGCATGGTTGACAATGCAGAGCGCTGTTGGACAGGGTGCGGGAATCAAAGGGTTAAGTTTTTGCTTTGCTAGCAATGGTTGACAATGCAGGACGCTGTTGGACAGGGTGCGGGAGTCAAAGGGTTAAGTGTTTGCTTTGCTAGCATGGTTGACAATGCAGGACGCTGTTGGACAGGGTGCGGGAGTCAAAGGGTTAAGTTTTTGCTTGCTAGCATGTTTAAATGCAGGACGTGTTGACAACGTGCGAGTCAAGGGTTAATTTTGCTTGCTTTCCGTGACAACAGGACGCCTTGGACAGGGTGAGGTCAAAGGGTTAAGTTTTTGCTTTGCTAGCATCGTTGACAATGCAGGACGCTTTGGACAGGGTGCGGGAATCAAAGGGTTAAGTTTTTTGCTTTGCTAGCAATGGTTGACAATTCAGGACGCTGTTGGACAGGGTGCGGGAGTCGAAAGGTTAAGTGGCTTGACAGACACCCGCGGTTTACCAGGATTGACAGGGACATAGGAATAACCGCTTGAGTAAGTTAGTATTGATGGGGGGGGGGGGGGGGGCTTTCCGGGCGGAAGGGGGATGAAAGGGGATAGGGATGAAGGTGATGGGGGTGATGGGGGTGACCTGTTCGATTAGCTGTCTGTATCGTCTGCTGCCGGTGTTTTCTTCAGTGACTGTCCATTCGTGCGGTATATTTATACAGATTTGGTATTGTGTTTATCAGTGAAGACATATTGTGTGGGGTTGCAGTTTGTTTCTGTTTCTGTATCTCTCTACCAGTTGTCGGTATTCTCCCTGTTCACGCGTGTCTGTTTCTCTGTCCCTTTCTGTCTGTCTGTTTCTCTGTCTGTTTCTCTGTCTGTATGTCTGTCTCTGTCTGTCCTTCTTCGTTATTATTCTCTGTTTAATTGTTGATCATTTTTCTCTCTCTCTCTCTCTCTCTCTCTCTCTCTCTCTCTGTGTCTCTCTCTCTCTCTCTCTCAGCCTGAATATACGATGATAATGACAGTATAAATAGTACTACTACTAATGATGATGATGATGATAACAATAACAATAATAATAATAATAATATAATAATGATAATATAATAATAATAATAATAATGATAATATAATAATAATAATAATAATAATGATAATAATAATAATGATGATGATGATAATAATATATAATAATAATAATAATGATAATTATAATAATAATAATAATAAAGCAATCACCAACAACGACCAAATCTCCAGGGGACAAAGCACACACAAACTGGGAGGGGGGTGACAGGGATGGGTGGGGTGGGGAGTAGGTCGTATGACCAAGCCGTCATCTTTACTCTGTCTCACACACGCACAAACACACAAGGCACTGAGATAAGGAACACTCAAGCTTGTTCGACGAATGACCTTTGACCTAAGTTGTCATCTTCTCTGACACACAATTAATCTCTCTCTCTCTCCCTTTCTCTCTCTCTCTCCCTTTCTCTTTCTCTCTTTCTCTCCCTTTCTGTCTCTCTGTCTCTCTCTCTCCCTTTCTCTTCCTTTCTCTCTCTCTCTCTCTCTGTGTCTGTCTCTCTTTTTCTCTGTCTGTCAGTCTTTCTCTCTCTCTCTCTTTCTGTCTCTCTCTGTCTCTCTGTCCCTCACTCTCCTTTCTCTCTCTCTCTCTGTTTCTCTTGTCTGTCTCTCTGCCTTTCTCTGCCTTTCTGTGTCTCTGTCTCTCTCTCTTTCTCTGTCAATCTGTCTCTTTCTCTCTCTCTCTCTCTCTCTCTCTCTCTCTCTCTTTCTGTATGTCTGATCTCTCTCTGTCTCTCTGTCCCTCCCTCTCACTCTCCTTCTCTGTCTGTCTGTCTGTCTGTCTCTTCCTCTGTCTGTCTGTCTCTTTTTCTCTCTTTCTGTCTCTTGTCTCTCTGATCTCTCTCTGTCTCTCTGTCCTTCTCTCTCTCTCTCTTTCTCTCTCTCTCTGACACACACACACACTCTCTCTCTCACTCATCATCATATAATAGCCACAGCGTCGTATCATCAACAGACCAGCATTGTCTGGTGCCTGGACAATATTTATTCCATGGCATGATGGATATTAATGTTTGCTGGCGCCAAACATTTGATGGCTGTCTTCGATCCCGACTTCTCTCTTCCTACTTTGTTCTCACTTTGCATTCTTCCTGAAGGGCTGACTCCACAAAGGCGACCTTTGTCCAATGAATCTTTTCCCCGTTCGTATCTGAAAAATAAGGGAACCAGAAAAAAAAAAAAAAAAAAACGAAAAAAAAGAAGAAAAAAAAGAATAAGAACGCGTATTTAATACAATCAGACAAGACAGGCGCAAAATTTCGGCCCAACTGACCTTTGTCAAGCGTAAGGTCACAAACAAACAAACAAACAAATACCAGATATAAAAATTAGGAGAAAAAGACTGAAACTTCCCTGGTGCTCCGTCCAGTGTGAGAAAAGCAATAGTTGTGGTTCTTGTTTACTTGAACGCGGGTAGTCACTCTTGTTTTGGATTTTGAAAAATAACGATTCATGATGATAACATCAGTATCAGCCAGTTTGGAGATGTGTTGGAAAACTGAAAATAATCGACATGAGGGTAGTGATACAAATCATTCATCATCATCATCATCATCATCATCATCATCATCATCATCATCATGTGGCCTGCTGCATGGCGTTGGTGATCATGGCTCTCCATATGCATCTATCCCTTGTCACCGCGAGTACATCTTCCTCCCTCTCTGTCCTCAGCCACGCTGCAAATCCGTCCAATATTTTCTCCCTGGGTCTACCTGGTGTTCACTTTCCCTCCAGCTTTCCTGTTGTGACCAGGTGCTCTAATTCCGCTTTCCTAATAAAATGGCCGCTAAATGTTACATTGTCTTTTCCTTAATCTTCCTTAGCAATGATCTTCTCGTATCTGCCCCATCAAGACTGTCTCGTTTGTTTTCTTTGCTGTCCATGGAACTCTCAACATTCTTCTTAGAAACCACATTTCGGC
>JAPXFY010000012.1:92401887-92404387 GCA_030674185.1 Monoplex corrugatus | reverse complement strand
GAGATTTAAAGATAGAGAGAGAAAAGAAGAGGGATGGCAGATAGAGAAGGAGAGAGAGAGAGAGAGAGAGAAAAGGGAGAGACAGACAGACAGACAGAGAGACAGACAGACAGAGAGACAGGAACAGACAGAGAGATAGAGAGACATAGACAGAGAGAGAAAGAGAGACAGACAGACAGACAGACAGAGAGAGACAGAGAGAGAGAGATAGACAGATAGAGACAGAGATAGAGATAGACACAGACAGAGAGAAAGACCAAGACAGGGACAGAGAAAGACAGAGAGACAGAGACAAGAAGATACAGAGATAGAGAGAGAGAGAGAGAGAGAGAGAGAGAGAGAGAGAGAATGGAACAAAGACAAAGAGAAAAGACAAAGAAAAAAGAGACAAAGAGAGAAATAGACAGAGAGAGAAAGAGAGAGACAGAGACAGAGATAGAGATAGAAACACAGATAGAGAGATAGAGAGAGAGATAGAGGCAGAGATAGAGAGAGAAAGAGTGAGAGAGAGAGAAAGAGAGAGAGATAGATAGAGAGACAGCAGAGAGAGAGAGAGAGAAAGAGTGAGAAAAAGAGAGACAATGAGAGAGACAAAGAGAAAGAGAGAGACAGACAGACACACAGACAGAGACAGACACAGAAAATAAAAATCAAAAACACACAAAAAGGCAACGACGACAACAACAACATAACAATCTGTTAGCATCTTTCATCATCGTCACCCACACAGACTCATAGCTGTCATCACTGATGTATCTATCTGCTCCATTCCTGGCAAGACGGTCGTCATGTTTACCGTGTGAGTGATCAGTTATCTGCCCATGGGCACCACGCTACAAACAGTCATCACGATTGGCAATCTAAAGGCTTGCTGGCGAAATAAAAAAAGTTTCACATTTATTTATCTGCTTCCTGGAGATGTAAAAACAGAGACAAAAAATATGAGGGTTGGGAGACAGAAAGGAAAGGGCAGAGAGAGAGAGAGAGGAGAGAGGAGAGAGGAGAGAGAGAGAGCGAGATAGAGACTGAGATGAAAAGACAGAAACAAATAGACAGAGAGAGGAAGAAACACAGAGAGAGAGAGAGAGAGAGAGAGAGAGTTGGGAAGAAGTCAGGAGAGAGAGACAGAGACAGAGACAGAGAGACAGAGAGAGAGAAAGTGAGATAAACAGCAGCAGAGGCGAAAAGGAAGAGAGAGAGAGAGAAACAGAGAGGACAGACAGACAAAGAAATAAGAGAGAAAGAGTGAGAAAGAGACAGAGAGAAAGAGAGAGAGAGGGAGAGAGAGAGAGAGATGGAGAGAGAGAGACACACAGAGACAAAGAAATAGAGAGAAAAAGAGTGAGAGAGAGAGAGAAAGAAAGAAAGAGAAACAGAGAGAGAGACAGACAAAGAAATAGAGAAAAGAGTGAGAGGAGACAGAGAGAAAGAGAGAGAGGGGGAGAGAGAGAGACAGGGAGAGAGAGAGACAGAGAGAGAGACAAAGAAATAGAGAGAAAAAGAGTGAGAGAGAGAAAGAAAGAAAGAGAAAGAGAGACAGAGAGAGAGAGAAAGAGGATAAGGAATGAAAACAGAGGGTAAAAAGCAACGACGACAACAACATAAAAATCTGTTAGCATCTTTCACCATCGTCACCCAGGCAGACTCATGGCTGCCATCACTGATGTATCTATCTGCTCCATTCCTGGCAAGACGGTCGTCATGTTTACCGTGTGAGTGATCAGTTATCTGCCCATGGGCACCACGATACAAAAAGTCACCAGGATTGGCAATCTAAAGGATTGCTGGAGAAATAAAAGACAAAACAAAAAACCCTACAGTTTCACATTTATTTATCTACTTCCTGGAAAGTTGAAAAATAGAGAGACAAAAGAAGAGGAGTGTGAGGCAGAAAGGGAAGGACTGAGAGAGAGAGAGAGAGAGAGGGAGAGACACTGAGAAAGAGAGAGACAGAGAGAGAGAGAAGAGAGAGAGAGAGAGAGAGAGAAAGAGCGAGAAAGAGAAACAAACAGAGCGAGAGAGAGAGAGAGAGAGAGAGTCAGAGAGAGAGAGACAGACAGACAGAGAGGGAGACAGAGAGAGAGAAAGGCAGACAAAGAGAGAGAGAGAGAGAGAGACAGACAGACAGAGACAGAGACAGAGAGAGAAAGAAGGTGTGTGTGTGTGCATATGTGTGTGTGTGTGTGTGTGTGAGTGTGTGTGTGTGTGTGGTGTGTGTGTGTGTGTGTGTGTGTGTGTGAGTGTGTGTGTGTGTGTGTGTGTGTATGGTGTGTGACACAGAGAGAGAGAGAGAGACATTGACAATGACAATACACTGACACACGGTTTATTGTGAAGGCTGAGACAGAGAGAGACAGAGAGTAGGGAAGAAGACAGGAGAGAGAGAGACACAGAGAGACACAGAGAGAAAGTGAGATAAACAGTGGCAGAGGTGAAAAGAAAGAGAGAGAGAGAGAGACAGAGACAGAGACTCACAGAGAGAGAGAGAGAAAACAACCCA
>JAPXFY010000012.1:92366887-92391887 GCA_030674185.1 Monoplex corrugatus | reverse complement strand
ACACACACACATACAACACACACACACACACACACACACACACACACACACACACACACACACACACACAACCCCACACACACAACACACACATACAGATATCATATCAAGTTCTGTTAGTTAAAATTTCAGAATCATTGGTTCACAGTCCTGTTAATGCATTACTTTAAGGTTTTTATTCTAATTCTTATTATTTTTTGTTTTGTTTTGTTTTTTTATGACGATTTTTATTTTACATTATTGATGTTAGCGTTGTTCTAGTTTCATTTCTCTGTTCATCCATATCCTTTTTCTTAAGACCTTGCCGCTTCCTTTTAATTTTTTTTCCACCGTCTCTTGCTCTGTTCCCCTCTGTCCCCTCCCCTTCCCCCTTCCCCCTTCCCCTATTTTCATCCTCCGTGCCATTTTCCCCCCGTCTAATATCACTAATAGTGAAAAGACGTTAAATCAAAGAACGAACACAACACACACACACACACACACACACACACACACACACACACACACACACACACACACACACACACACACACACACACACACACACACACACACACAGATTTCCAAGGCCCTTCTGCTCCCTGCTCATAAATGAAAGATTCGAGCAATGGCTTGCTTAACCTTTTGACACCCACACGCACGCACGCACGCACGCACGCACGCACATATACACACACACACACACACAAACACACACACACAAACACACACACACCATACACACACATACATACAGACATACACACACACACACACCATACACACACACACACATACACACACACACACACACACACACACACACACACACACACACACACACCATACACAGACACACATAGGCAAAAACTTAACCCTTTGACTCCTGCACCCTGGTGAATAGAGTGAGTGAAGCAAAGGGTTAAGTTTTTGCTTTACTAACATGGTTGACAATGCAGGATGCTGGTGGACAACGTGCAGGAGTCAAGGGTTAGGGTACTCTAGAAAATCAACCTTGAAGCATCAAAGAAAACTTTTTTCTCGGGGTAGTGGGGGGGGGGGGGCATTATATTCTTCATCCAGATCACTTTACTAACCATCCGAAGCATGGCAATGACCCAATAGAAGGAGGAGGAGAAGAAGAAGAAGAACAAGAACAAGAAGAAGAACAAGAAGAAGAAGAAGAACAAGAAGAAGAAGAACAAGAATAAATATAATGATAATAATGATAAGAAGAAGAAGAAGAAGAGGAGGAGGAGGAGGAGGCGCAGGAATAATAATAATAATAATAATAAAAATAATGATAATAATAACAACAATAATATACATGTACTGATAATAACAACAAATGATAACAATAAGGAGAAGATGGAAAAAAAGAGAATAAAACGAAAAAGAAGAAAACGAAGAAGAAGAAAACGAATAGCAATAATGATAACAATAATAAGAAGAAGAAGAAGAAGAAGAAGAGGAGGAGGAGGAGGAGGAAGAGGAAGAAGAAGAAGAAGAAGAGGAAGAAGAATAATAATAATGATAATAATAATAATAATAACAATAATAATAATAATGATAATAATAGTAATAATAATAATAGTAATAATAATAATGATAATAATGAGAAGAAGAAGAAGAAGAAGAAGAAGATGAAGAAGAAGAAGAAGAGGAGGAGGAGGCACAGGCATAATAATAATGATAATGATAATAATAATAATAACAATAAAAATAAAATAATGATAATAACAACAACAATAATATACTAATAATAACAACAATAAGAAGAAGAAGAAGAAGAAGAAGAAGAAGAAGAAGGAGAAGAAGAAGAAGAAGAAGAAGAACAAGAACAAGAAGAACAAAAAGAACAAGAACAAGAACAAGAAGAACAAGAACAATAACAAGAACAAGAAGAACAAGAACAAGAAGGAAAAGAAGAAGAAGAAGAAGAAAGAAAGAAAGAAAGAAAGAAAGAAAGAAAGAAAGAAAGAAAGAAGAAGAAAAGAAGAAGAAGCACATGGTTTCGCCTTTCGACACCTAGCACTATGCAGAGCAGTAAGTGGTTTGCTCCAGTTGTCTGCAGATGTTTGTCAGAGAGGAGTGAAGGGTGGGGGTGAGGGAGGGAAAGGAAACCTCTCTCAGACCTTAATTACCTGAGCAAGACAAGAATGCGCACCATTCCATGCCACTGCTCTGTTCTATTACGTTAACACTTTGTCTTCTAAGAAAAAAATATATATACAAAAAAAGAGAGAGAGAGAGAGAGAGTGGGAGACAGACAGAGAGAGAGAGAATGAGAGAGAGAGAGACAGACAGACAAACAGACAGAGAGAGAGAGAGAGAGAGAGACAGAGAGAGAACGAGAGAGAGAGAGAGAGAAAAGAAAAAAAAATGAATGGTTGCATGGGGACTTAAGAGTCTGGGATGAAACGGTGATGATTCAGATTGACTTGATCTCTTTGTGTGTCTGTCTGAACTCACGAAGTCTCTGTCTCTGTCTCTGTCTGTCTTTGTCTGTCTCTCTCTCTCTGTCTTTGTCTCTCGCTTTCTGTCTCTGTTTATCTGTCTCTGTCTATCTGTACATGTATGTCTCTGTCTCTGTCTGTCTGTCTCTGTCTATCTTTTTCTCTTTCTTTGTGCGTGGGGGTGGGTATATGTGTGTGTATTTCTCTCTGTGTGTGTTTGTGTATGTGTGTAATTGTGTGTGTGTGTGTGTGTGTGTGTGTGTGTGTGGTGGTCTTTGATTTAATGTCTATTCACTAAAGTGATTTTAGACAACAACAACAAAACAAAAAAAAAGGGGGGGGGAGTGATAGAGGAGGAGTGAAGAAGATATTTGAAAATTGTCAATTTTGAATTTGAGAAAAGATGATCCAGAAAACAACTGTTTTGAAGAGGGGAAGGTAAAACTAACAAATAATGTTACCATAATTATCGATTTAAACAAACAAACTGACAAACAAAATTAGTAAATATCCGGAAGAAATGAATAAAAAGTAAAACTAATAATTGACTAACCACAACAATGAACAAGTCAAATAACATTTTAAAGGTAATTCGCTATAGGACTTTTTGACAGGCTAACAAAAAATTCATACAGTAATGATGATGAGGCAAATATGTCAGAAACTGTACTCACAGATAGTGTTGGAATATGTCGTTTTACCCTAACGCAAGAAAGAATATGACTATGTGTTATCTTCTTTCCACACAGACACACTATGTTATTGGTATATTTTGTTTTGAATGCATCAAGTTTCCATCTGTACATAAGGGACTGTATAGTTCTGCTGGCATGAAGCTGCTTAAGTATTTTGCTAACTTCAAAGTTCATGTGACATTTATCATACTTTTTCTGTTTTAATTGGAACTGCTTCCAGACGTAGTTGTCCACTAAAGTGTAATTCTCGTGCAACGAGAGAGAAAGCTGGATATTGTTTGAATCTGGTGAGTTATTAGCTCCCCGTTTGGCAGCCCTGTCAACTTTATTATTATAACTAAAAGAACTATGAGAAGGTATCCAGCAGAAAGTAATATCAGTGCCTCTTAAAGATAAATTATGAATCAAGTGATTTATTTCCAGAATCATTTCTGATCTTGTTTGTAATTTTGATAATTCAAGAGCCTGAAGTACTGATTTTGAATCAACGCAAAGAAGTATCTGAAAAATTGTCCTAGGAAGACTTATCAGAAAGTTTAAAGCCATTAATATTGCAAAGAGTTCAGCTGTAAAGATAGATTTATCAAGTCCTATGTAGAAAGATTTTTCAATTTTGAGAGCAGGTATTAAAAACGCTGAGCCTGCTTTTCTTTCAATTACTGACCCATCAGTGTAAATTTTCAAATGATCAGAATATACGTCGTTTATATGACATTTAACCTGACTTGCCAGTAAGTTTATATTGTCTCCTTTTTTTAAATTAGTGTGGTGTACGTCAAATCGTGCTCTTTGGAGTTCCCAACTGGGTACTGGCGAAAAGGAAGGTCGAAAAGATACAGGATCTACGTCTAGATCAATTCCTGAGCCTTTCATGACGTCAGATGTGTATGTTGCAAGTGTGACCTGTGAAGATATTGATTTAGCTCTTTTTGGAAAGTCGGTATCTGATCTCAGTTTAATTTCTGTTTCTGAGATGTTTTCTACGGTAGTGTTTCTTAACAAAAATTTAGTAGAAGCGACTTTCCTTTGCTCATCAAGTGGCAACAGTTTGATTTCATTATATGTCCGAAGACAGGAAGCATGCATTGGAAGACCCAGTGCAAGTTTGAAACCTTTACAATCTATGCTCTGCAGTTTTTTTAGTAAGTGTTTCGGTGCACTGAAGAAGATTTCTTGAGCATAGGTTAATTTAGATCTAACAAGCGATTTACAAAGATGAACAAGTGTTGATGAATCTTGACCCCATGTCTGTTTGCGAACTATTTTTATGAAATTTAAACTTTTTTGAGCTTTGGTTAATAAGTATTCAATATGCTGATTCCAAGATAATTTTGCTGTAAGGAAAACTCCTAAGAATTTAATCGACTCGTTAAACTGAAGAAGAGTATCTCCCAGTTTGAAAGTGGGAATATTTACTGGGTTAGCTCCATTATTAAATAAAACTATTTTTGTTTTTTCCAGGGATAGATGTAACCCATTTTCTACCATGTATCGCGCTATTTTATCAAGTTCTAATTGGTAGCATTTGCGTGTATAATTGATACAGCGCAAAGGAGTTTTCTTTTTCATATTTACCTGCATCCACATGCATAAATCGTCAGCATATTGAGCTAAAACCACATGCTTAGATACTTTACTGGGTAAGTCATGCATTAATATCATGAAAAGAAGGGGAGCTATAACGGATCCCTGAGGGATACCCATTTGAAGAATTCGTTTCGTGGAATATACATTTTCAATCCTCGTTTGAAATACTCTGTTTTCTAAGAAACACTTAACATAGCCAAAAATGTGACCTGTCAGCCCAATACTTTTAAATTTGAATAACAATCGGGAGTGCCACACTTGATCGTATGCTTTCGTTATATCAAAAAATGTAGCTAAAACACATTGACGTCTTGCAAATTGTTGTTTTATATTAGTAGTTAGCTTTGTTAGGATCTCTACTGGTGACCTGCCTTTTCGAAATCCTGCCTGATTTACTGGTATTATTTTATTCTTTTCACAATAGTGCATCAGTCTCTTTAAAATTATTTTCTCCATTAGTTTACATACATGTGATGTTAATGCAATTGGCCTGTAGTTTTTCAAATCGGTATTACATTTACCTGGTTTTAATACAGGAACCACTATTGTTTCTTTCCAGTTGTTAGGCATTATCCCACTATTCCAGCATTTTTGAAATATGTCATGTAGCAAGATTATAAAATTTTCTGGTAAATTTTTCAGCATCTCATTGGAAATTGCATCTAGTCCAACTGACGTTTTTTTACTTGGAAGGGACTGAATGGCATCTTTTAATTCTTGAAGTGTGAGTGATGCATTTATGTAGTGAGTATTGTCAGAGGCAGGGTCCTTATATACATCTTTCTTTTCATCTCGTTCCCTATAATTTCTATCAGAGACAGGGAGTCCTTCTACACGACAGGCCTCAGCAAACACGTCTGCAAAAGCTTCTGCTTTTTCCAATGAGCTAGGAATAGGGTTATTTTCTAGCTTTACTGGAATTGATGGCAACTTAATCCCGTTTTTCATTAATTTTAGTTTTTCCCAAATCTTTATCGTGTCTTTGTGGTTATTTACTTCACATTTACAAAAAGATGTCCAGTGTTGTTCTTTGGCTTGCTCTATGATTCTGTTACACTTAATGTTGGCACTTTTCATCGCTGTATGATTTTCAGGTGACCTGTTTGCTAAATAAATTTTGTATTTTTCTTTCTTTTCGTTCACTGCCTTTTGACAGTCCTCATTCCACCAAACATTTCCATGATGTTTTCCTATTTTTGACACTGTAAGTTTTGGAATTGAAATGTTAGCAGCCCTTAAGAGTGAGTTACAGAAAACTTCGTACGTTTCGTTTATGTTCATTGCTTCAGATAGATCTGTTCTTGTCTTTTCAAGGATTGCCTTAAAACTGATCCAGTCAGCGTTTTTATAATTAAACTTGGGTAAACTATCTTGTGGTATGGCGTCTATTTCTGTAGTATGGTTTAGGGTAAGACGTATGGGGATGTGATCTGATCCCAACAAGTCATCCTCTGTTTGCCATGTGGCGTTTGGGGCTAGGGATGGTGAGATTAAAGTAAGGTCGATAGCTGTGGGTCTGTGGGTTGGTATATCGGGGATCCGGGTAACGTGTCCGTTGTTAAGTAAATATAAATTGGAATCTACAATATTTTCAATCAACCTGTTGCTTGTTATGTTTGTACAATACTTTTCCCAAAATGGGGCATGTGCATTAAAATCACCTCCAATTATCCACTTGTCGTCCTGATCTTGAAAGTGTTTTAACCATTCAGTGTTCACAGTGTGTGTGTGTGTGTCTGTGTGTGTGTGTGTGTGTTGTGTGTGTGTGTGTGTGTGTGTGTGTGTGTGTGTGTGTGTGTCTCTGTCTCTCTTTTCCTCTTTCTTTGTGCGTGGGGGTGGGTATATGTGTGTGTATTTCTCTCTGTGTGTTTGTGTATGTGTGTAATTGTGTGTGTGTGTGTGTGTGTGTGTGTGTGTGTGTGTCTGTGTGTGTGTCTGTGTGTATGCGTGCATGTTTGTCTGACTCTCTGTCTATATCTTTGTCTCTGTCTGTTTCTCTGTCTGTCTGCCTCACTCTTTTTCTTACTTAGTGAGAGTATAGGGTGTCGTTGATAATGTTAGTGGTGGCCCAAGCCCCTTTTACTTTCTCTTCTTCTTCTTTAAGAATTATGTATACGCTCAAACTAGCTCTCTCTCTGACTGTGTGTCTGTGTGTCTGTGTGTCTGTCTGTCTGTGTCTTCTTTAAGAATTAGGTATACGCTCAAACTAGCTCTCTCTCTGACTGTGTGTGTGTCTGTCTGTCTGTCTCTGTCTTCTTTAAGAATTATGTATACGCTCAAACTAGCTCTCTCTCTCTTACTCTCTCTCTCTCTCTCTCTGTCTCTGTCTCTGTCTGTTTGTCTGTCTGTGTCTTTCTCTGTCTCTCTCTCTTCTTTAAGAATTATGTATACGCTCAGACTAGCTCTCTCTCTGACTGTGTGTCTGTGTGTCTGTCTGTCTCTGTCTTCTTTAAGAATTATGTATACGCTCAAACTAGCTCTCTCTCTCTTACTCTCTCTCTCTCTCTCTGTCTCTGTCTCTGTCTGTCTGTCTGTCTGTGTCTTTCTCTGTCTCTCTCTCTTCTTTAAGAATTATGTATACGCTCAGACTAGCTCTCTCTGACTCTGTCTCTCTGTCTCTGTCTCTGTCTCTCGTCTTTAAGAATTATGTATACGCTCAAACTAGCTCTCTCTTTCTCTCTGTCTGTCTGTCTGTCTGTCTTCTTAAAGAATTATGTATATGCTCAAACTAGCTCTGTCTCTCACTCTCTCTGTCTGTCTGTCTGTCTCTCTCTCTCTCTCTCTCTTGTACTCTCTCTCTTCCTCTCACTCTCACACACACACTCTCTCTTCTTTAAGAATTATGTATACGCTCAAACTAGCTCTGTCTCTCACTCTCTCTGTCTCTCTGTCTCTCTCTCTCTCTTATACTCTCTCTCTTTCTCTCACTCACACACACACACTCTCTGTCTTCTTATAGAATTTAAGAATGTATACCCTCAAACTATCTCTCTGTCTCTGTCTCTCTCTTTCTCCCCTCCCCCTCATTCTCTCTGTATGTACGAGGGTGAGTCAAAATGTAACACCTTTTTATTTATATCAGACGAAGTTTTTGATAAAATTACCTGAAATGTTGCTCAGTTACAAATGATTATAACTGTTACGGACTGAAATACTTTGTTTGGTATGTTTCCGGTTCATAGACTCATGAGGAAAATTCAAAATGGCTGCCCCCTTAGAGCTGCGTCAAAAACAAAGAGGAGTGATTGAATTCTTTGTTGCTGAGGGGGAAACCCCTGTGAACATTCACAGACGGTTACAGAATGTGTATGAGGAGAATACTTTAGATTATAGCAATGTTCGCAGGTGGGTCTGTCGTCTGAATGATGAAAAGGTGGGAACTGCGAGCGTAGCCGATAAACCCGGTTCTGGCCGTCCGTCCACTTCTGTGAATCCTGCCAATAAAGCAAAAGCAGATGCTCTGATTAGAGAAGATAGGCGCATAACTCTTGAGGAGTTGGCAGAAAACCTTGAAGTGAGCCACGGAAGTGCTTATAACATTGTTGAATCACTTGGGTTTTCAAAAGTGTGTGCCCGTTGGGTACCGAGAGAGCTGACTACCGAACGCAAGACTGACGGGGTCAACGCCTGCACTGAACTTCTTGAACAAAGTCAAAGAGACAACACCTTCTTTGGAAGACTCGTTATTGGTGATGAAACATGGATTCACCATTATGAACCGGAATCAAAGAGGCAGTTAATGGAATGGCGCCACCCTACGTCACCAAAACCGAAAAGTTCAAGACGGAAGTCAGTTGGAAAAATCATGGCGACTGTCTTTTGGGATGCTTAAGGTGTCATTCTGGTTGATTTCTTGCCAAGAGGAGAAACAATAAACTCTGAGGCATACATTAAGACACTGACAAGGCTCAAAGCAAGAATCCGACGAGTGAGACCCAACTTGCAAATCGATACTGTCCTCCTTCTGCATGACAATGCTCGACCACACACAATCATCAGGACAAGGGAGACAATCGCCTCATTCGGGTACGCATCCTCCATACTCACCAGACTTAGCGCCTTCAGACAATCATCTCTTCGACCCCATGAAAGAGGGTTTCAGAGGCAAACATTATGCCAGTGACGAGGAAGTGAAAACTGCAGTGAAGACGTGGCTCCAAGCACAGTCAACAGAATTTTACGAGGCAGGGATACATGCCCTCATTCGAAGGTGGAACATTGCTATTGAGAGAAACGGTGACTATGTTGAGAAGTAGGGATGTGATCCCCAGAGGATCGGCTTCATTTTGATGTATGATACATGTTCCTGTGTCGGTAATTGTTCCTGAAGAAAAAGGCATTACTTTTTGACTCACCCTCGTATGTATGTACGTACGTGCGCGCACGTGTTTGTGTCTGTATCTATGCTATGCCTATTATGCGCCGAGAGAGGCGCACGCATAAAACGCATGCTCACGCATGTGTGTAGATGTGTCTTGTCTACTTCCAAAATAATTTGCCCACTCTATACAGCACTAACTGTTGCCCTGTTACTTCGGCAATCTTGCCGCCACAGGAGAATGTGGTTGAGTTACAATCAGGAACCAGCTTGGCGGAAGAAAATTGAATTGAACTTTGGAGAAAGGAAACTTAGAATTCGGGCCAACCGCTGTTGTTGTGTTGTGTGGTGTTGTGTGTGTGTGTGTGTGTGTGTGTGTGTGTGTGTGTGTGTGTGTGCTGTGTGTCCTTCTCCTATTGTCTGTTGTTGTGTCTTCTGTCTGCTGTCGTGCGTGTGTCCTCCTCCTCGCTCTTCTGTCCTGTCTGTCTGTCTGTCCTCCTCCTGTCCTCTGTCTCTATCTGTCTGTCTTCTGCCTGCCTGTCTGTCTCTCTCTGTCTCTATTCTCTGTCTATCTGCTGCTCTCTGTCTGTCTGCCTCTCTCCCCTTTGTCTATCTGCCTGTCTATCTGTCTGCACTGTCCCTGTCTCTGCTTGTCTCTCCTTGTCCTCTGTCTTCTCTTATCTCTCTCTGTCTGTCTGTCTGTCTTCTTTCTCTTCTCTTCTCTTCTCTTCTTCTTCTTTCTTTCTCTTCTTTCTCTCTTCTTTCTTCTTTCTTCTTCTTCTTCTTCTTCTTCTTCTTCTTCTTCTTCTTCTTCTTCTTCTTCTTCTTCTTCTCTTCTTCTTCTTCTTTCTTCTTCTTCTTCTTCTTCTTCTTCTTCTTCTTCTTCTTCTTCTTCTTCTTCCTTCATTCCTCATTCTTCTTCTTTCTTTAAATCACTTTACCTCATGCATTCTTGTTTACTCCGACGGAGATGGAAGAGACAGGTAGTTGTGTGGGAAGGTCGTGGATGGGGATGTCAAGAGGAAAAGACGATAAAGGATACGCTGGGAGGGAGAAGGCGAGAGTGTGAATATGTAAGGGAATGATTGAGAAGATGAAAAAAGGAGAAGCAAGAGGGAGAAGAACAGTGGGGTGGGTACAGGTACCGGTATTTTGTAAGCAGAAGCGTACAGGACGATAATAGGAAATGGAACAGAGTGGAAGCGAGGACACAAAGGAACTGGACTAGCCACAAACGACAGTCACTGTTGGAGGTGCCACCACCAGACGGTAATTTTCTTTTTTTTTCTTAATCCTGGCGGGGCTGTGGAGGTATATGCCGTTTGCGATATGTTTTTATTTTTGTTGTTGTGTGGCTGAAAGATTCAAAATCGTTTTTCTAGCTGTTCTCGAAAGAAAAGACCAGTGAATAAGAACATATGATGCTCCTCCCGAGACAAGAAAACAAACACGAAAACAAAAACACCAAATCCCTCGTGATACTCCATGTACGAATACTTGCGTGAAACTAAGGATTAACAGAAAGAGAGAGAGAGAGAGAGAAAAAAAAAAAAAAAGAAAGAGAGAGACAGACAGACAGACAGAGACAGACAGAGAGACAGAGACAGGAGAGAGAGAGAGAGAGAGAGATACATGCAGACAGACATATAGACAGACACACAGAGTTGGGAGGAAGAGAGAATAGGAGGAAGTGGGAGAGAGAGAGGGGGG
Organism: Monoplex corrugatus; assembly: GCA_030674185.1. Classification (NCBI taxonomy): domain Eukaryota; kingdom Metazoa; phylum Mollusca; class Gastropoda; order Littorinimorpha; family Ranellidae; genus Monoplex; species Monoplex corrugatus. Next base: position 92,381,142 of record JAPXFY010000012.1, on the reverse strand, counting down.
TTGGGAGAGAGAGAAAGAGAGAGGCAGGTAGACAGACAGACAAACAGACAGACGGACAGACAGACAGACAGAGACATTAGATAAGCATGCTGAATCAAACAAAAACCAAATGACATATATCAACTAAGTAACATAACTCTTGAGAATCACGGAGTTATCTCCCATGTAGAATTTCTCAAACCCAACACAGATTGCGCTACCCATTCAGCTAGCATTGACGCAGCCACAAAGCATAAAGTGGTAAGCTCAGAACATTCTGAATGTTTATGCTTTGTGGCTGCGTCTATGCTAGCTGAATGGGTAGCGCAAACTGTGTTGGGTTTGAGAAATTCTACATGGAAGATAACTCCGTGACTCTCAAGAGTTATGTTACTTAGTTGATATTTAAAAATTCTCCCGCCTTCCCTTTTATTTCCAAAATGACATATAGACAGAAAAATGAATGAACAACTACAAAATATAAACGAATAAAAACAACAACAACAACAACAACAAAACAACCAAGAAGAACCCCCTAACTCCAGCTATTCTCGTAATTCTTGTAATTCAAAATATGATACCAACTGTAGGCTATTAAAGATATTCATTTCAGAAACAGCTTTCGACGATTAGATGATCATCTGTTGGGCTGAAACCAGAAATGATATTGATGATGATAATACTACCACTACTACTACTGCTGCTACTACTATACTACTACAATAACTACAACAACAACTACTACTAACACTACTGCTGCTACTACAGTACTCTAGTGCTACTACGATTACTGCTACTACTATACTGCTGGTGCTACTACTACTACTACAATAATAACTACTACTAACACTACTGCTGCTACTACTACTACAGTACTCTAGTGCTACTACTACTACTGCTGCTGCTACTACTACAATAATAACTACTACTAACACTACTGCTGCTACTACTACTACAGTACTGCTGCTGCTACTACTACTACTACTGCTGCTGCTACTACTACTACAACAACTACTACTACTAACGCTACTGCTACTACTAACAGTACTCTAGTGCTACTACGATTACTACTACCGCTACTGCTGCTACTATTACTACCATACTCTAGTGCTACTACTACTACGACTACTACTACTACTGCTGCTGCTGTTACTGCTACTATACTAGTACTACTACAACAACAATTACTATCACTACTTCTACTACTGTTTCTACTACGATTAATGATGATCATTATGATAATAGTAATGATGATGATAATAATAATGATAATAATAATAATAATAATGATATTAATAAAGGAATTAATGATGATGATGATGATGATAATATAATAATAATAATAATATAATAAAAAAAAATACTACTACTAATGATAATGATAATGATAACACACATGCATGCGCGCACGCACATGCATGTATGGACACGCACACGGACACGCACACACACACTCACTCACTCACACACACACACACACACACACACACACACACACACACACACACACCACACACACACGTAGATCAGTTGCGATATGATCTTAGACAAATCAGCTCACTCCGACAGGTCTACCTGAGTGCTGTCTTTCCCTCCAGCTTTCCATGTTTGCTGTTCAATTTCTCATGCTTGATTGTCCAAACAAATGTTCTTGTCTTTTCCTAATCTTCTTCTCAATGTTTGTCTTCTTTCCTAATCTTCTTCTGAATGTTTGTTGTCTTTCCTAATCTTCTTCAATGTTGTTTGTCTTTCCTAATCTACTTCATCAATGTTTGTTTCTTTTCCTAATCTTCTTCATCAATTGTTTGTCTTTTCCTAATCTTCTTCATCAATGTTTGTTTGTCTTTTCCTAATCTTCTTCTGATGTTTGTTTGTCTTTTCCTAATCTTCTTCATCAATGTTTGCTTTTTCCATAATGTCTTCTTCTAATGTTTGTCTTTTCCTATCTTTCATCATGTTTGTTTTTCTAATCTTCCATAATCTAATCTTCTTCATAATGTTTGTTGTCTTTTCCTAATCTTCTTCATAATGTTTGTTTATCTTTCTATCCAATAATCTTCTTCATGAATGTTTGTTTGAATCTCTTTCATCTCCACAATCCTAATCCTTCATCAATGTTTGTTTGTCTTTTCCTAATCTTCTTCATCAATGTTTGTTTGTCTTTTCCTAATCTTCTTCATCAATGTTTTTTGTCTCAATCTTCTTCATCAATGTTGTTGTCTTTCTTTTCCTAATGCTTCTTCATCAATGTTTGTTTGTCTATTTCTCTAATCTTCTTCAGTGAATGTTTGTTTGTTGTCTTTTCCTAATCTTCTTCATGAATGTTGTTTGTCTTTTCCTAATCTTCTTCATCAATGTTTGTTTGTCTTTTCCTAATCTTCTTCATGAATGTTTGTTTGTCTTTTCCTAATCTTCTTCATCAATGTTTGTGTCTTCCTATCTTCTCTGAATGTTGTTTTCCTAATCTTCTTCATCAATGTTTGTTTGTCTTTCCTAATCTTCTTCATCAATGTTTGTTTGTCTTTTCCTAATCTTCTTCATAATGTTTGTTTGTCTTTTCCTAATCTTCTTCATGAATGTTTGTTGTCTTTTCCTAATCTTCTTCATCAATGTTTGTTTGTCTTTTCCTAATCTTCTTCATGAATGTTTGTTCTTTTCCTAATCTTCTTCATCAATGTTTGTTTGTCTTTTCCTAATCTTCTTCATGAATGTTTGTTTGTCTTTTCCTAATCTTCTTCATCAATGTTTGTTGTTTTTCCTAATCTTCTTCATCAATGTTTGTTTGTCTTTTCCTAATCTTCTTCATAATGTTTGTTGTCTTTTCCTAATCTTCTTCTCAATGTTTGTTTGTCTTTTCCTAATCTTCTTCATCAATGTTTGTTTGTCTTTCCTAATCTTCTTCATGAATGTTTGTTTTTCCTAATCTTCTTCATCAATGTTTGTTTGTCTTTTCCTAATCTTCTTCATGAATGTTTGTTTGTCTTTTCCTAATCTTCTTCATCAATGTTGTTTGTCTTTTCCTAATCTTCTTCTAATGTTTGTTTGTCTTTTCCTAATCTTCTTCATCAATGTTGTTTGTCTTTTCCTAATCTTCTTCTAATGTTTGTTTGTCTTTTCCTAATCTTCTTCATCAATTGTTTTGTCTTTTCCTAATCTTCTTCATCAATGTTTGTTTGTCTTTTCCTAATCTTCTTCGTGAATGTTGCTTTTTCTATTCTTCTCGTAATGTTTGTTTGTCTTTTCCTAATCTTCTTCAATGCTCTTTTGTGTTTTGTGTCTTTTCCTAATCTTCTTCATCAATGTTTGTTTGTCTTTTCCTAATCTTCTTCATGAATGTTTTGTCTTTTCCTAATCTTCTTCATGAATGTTTGTTTTTTTCCTAATCTTCTTCATCAATGTTTGTTTGTCTTTTCCTAATCTTCTTACAATGTTGTTTGTCTTTTCCTAATCTTCTTCATCAATGTTTGTTTGTCTTTTCCTAATCTTCTTCATGAAGTTGTCTTTCTTCTTTGTGTTCTTTTCTAATCTTCTTCATCAATGTTTGCTTGTCTTTTCTAATCTTCTTCATCAATGTTTGTTTGTCTTTTCCTAATCTTCTTCATCAATGTTTGTTTGTCTTTTCCTAATCTTCTTCATGAATGTTTGTTTGTCTTTTCCTAATCTTCTTCATCAATGTTTGTTTGTCTTTTCCTAATCTTCTTCGTGAATGTTTGTTTGCCTTTTCCTAATCTTCTTCATCAATGTTTGTTTGTCTTTTCCTAATCTTCTTCATCAATGTTTGTTTGTCTTTTCCTAATCTTCTTCATCAATGTTTGTTTGTTTTTCCTAATCTTCTTCATCAATGTTTGTTTGTCTTTTCCTAATCTTCTTCATGGATGTTTGTTTGTCTTTTCCTAATCTTCTTCATGAATGTCTGTCTTTGTCTAATCTTCTTCATCAATGTTGCTTGTCTTTTCTAATTTCTTCATCATGTTTGTTTGTCTTTTCCTAATCTTCTTCATCAATGTTTGTTTGTCTTTTCCTAATCTTCTTCATCAATGTTTGTTTGTCTTTTCCTAATCTTCTTCATCAGTGTTTGTTTGTCTTTTCCTAATCTTCTTCATCAATGTTTGTTTGTCTTTTCCTAATCTTCTTCATCAATGTTTGTTTGTCTTTTCCTAATCTTCTTCATCAATGTTTGTTTGTCTTTTCCTAATCTTCTTCATGAATGTTTGTCTTTTCCTAATCTTCTTCATCAATGTTTGTTTGTCTTTTCCTAATCTTCTTCATCAATGTTTGTTTGTCTTTTCCTAATCTTCTTCATCAATGTTTGTTTGTCTTTTCCTAATCTTCTTCATGAATGTTTGTTTGTCTTTTCCTAATCTTCTTCATCAATGTTTGTTTGTCTTTTCCTAATCTTCTTCATGAATGTTTGTCTTTTCCTGATCTTCTTCATCAATGTTTGTTTGTCTTTTCCTAATCTTCTTCATGCATGTTTGTCTTTTCCTAATCTTCTTCATGCATGTTTGTCTTTTCCTAATCTTCTTCATCAATGTTTGTTTGTCTTTTCCTAATCTTCTTCGTGAATGTTTGTCTTTTCCTAATCTTCTTCATGAATGTTTGTCTTTTCCTAATCTTCTTCGTGAATGTTTGTCTTTTCCTAATCTTCTTCATCAATGTTTGTTTGTCTTTTCCTAATCTTCTTCATCAATGTTTGTTTGTCTTTTCCTAATCTTCTTCATGAATGTTTGTTTGTCTTTTCCTAATCTTCTTCATCAATGTTTGTTTGTCTTTTCCTAATCTTCTTCGTGAATGTTTGTCTTTTCCTAATCTTCTTCGTGAATGTTTGTCTTTTCCTAATCTTCTTCGTGAATGTTTGTCTTTTCCTAATCTTCTTCGTGAATGTTTGTTTGTCTTTTCCTGATCTTCTTCGTGAATGTTTGATGGTCGTTTCCTAATCCTCTTCGTGAATGTTTGTTTGACTTTTCCTAATCTTCTTCATGAATGTTTGCTCGCCTTTTCCTAATCTTCTTCGTGAATGTTTGCTCGCCTTTTCCTAATCTTCTTCGTGAATCTTGCTTGAATCTTCTTCGTAAATGTTTGATGGTCGTTTCCTAATCCTCTTCGTGATTGTTTTTCTTTTCCTAATCTTCTTCATTAATGTTTGCTCCATCTTTTCCTAATCTTCTTCGTGAATGTTAGTTTGTCTGTTCCTACTCTTCTTTATTACTGTTATTTTTGTGTTTGTCTGGCAATTTCAAGACTGTCCCGTTTATTTTCTTTGCCAGAAATGTCTGTCTACAGTCCCCTTTGCCTGAAGGGTCGGCAGTCCCTTTTGTCCGGGTCTTGGTGCCAGTGGGTGACTGTGTGGAATGTTTTGACTGTAACTGGACAGCTGAGGGAGGAGAGGCACGGTACTTGGGGTGGGTAAAACCAGTGGCAGGGGGATATCAGCTGTTTTCTTCTCGTCAACATTCGCCCCTCCCCTCGTCACATTCCTATCAGTCTGTTGATCTGTCTGTTTGTCTGTCTGTTTGACTGTCTGTCTGTCTGTCTGTCTGTCTGTCTGGCCGTCTGTCTTTGTCTGTCTGTTTGTCTGTCTGGTTGACTGTTTCTCTCTCTATCAGTCTGTTGATCTGTCTGTTTGTCTGTCTGGTTGACTGTTTCTCTCTCTATCAGTCTGTTCATCTGTCTGTTTGTCTGTCTGGTTGTCTGTCTGTCTGTTTCTATCTCTATCAGTCTGTTGATCTGTCTGTTTGTCTGTCTGGTTGACTGTTTCTCTCTCTATCAGTCTGTTGATCTGTCTGTTTGTCTGTCTGGTTGACTGTCTGGTTGACTGTCTGTCTGTTTCTCTCTCTATCAGTCTGTTGATCTGTCTGTTTGTCTGTCTGGTTGACCGTCTAGTTGATTGTCTGTTATTTCTCTCTCTCTTTCTGTCTCTGATTCTCTCTCTGACTCTGTCTGTCTGTCTGTCTCTCTTTTCTGTCGCTCGGTATCGCGCTCTCTCTGTCTCTCTCTTTCTCTCTCTCCCTCCCCCTCTCTCTCTACCCCACTCTCTCTCTCTTTCTGTCTCTCTCTTTCTTTCTCTCTCTCTCTTTGTCTTTTTGCGTCTCTCTGTCTCGTTGTCTCTATCTTTGTCTCTGTCTGTCTGTCTGTCTCTCATTCCCTCTCTCTCTCTTTCTGTCTCTCTCTGTCTGTCTGTCTGTCTCTGTCTCTGTCTCAGTCTGTCTGTCTGTCTGTCTGTCTGTCTCTCTCTTGCTCGGTCTCGCGCTCTCTCTGTCTCTGTTTGTCTGTCTGTCTGTCTCTCTTGTCTCTCTGTCGCTCTCTCTCTGTCTCTGTCTCCCTGTATTTTTTGTCTGCCTGTCTCTCTCTCTGTCTGTCTCTCACTTACTCTCTGTTTGTTTGTCTGTCTTTTTCTGTGTCTCTCTCTGTCTGTATATCTCTGTCTCTGATTGTCTGTCTGTCTGTCTATCTGTCTGTCTCTCTGTTTGTCTCTGTCTCTGTCCGTCTATCCGTCCGTCTGTCCGTGTGTCTGTCTGTCTGTCTCTTTTTTGTTTTTAAATTTTCACGATTTTAGAAAGAGAGATCGGAAGAATAAAAGACGGAGATCGCTTCATTCCAGCGGAAGAGAGGTGTGTGTCCGTGACAATAATTGTTAGAAAACAATGTTTCAACTGCTTTCCATGTGGATCTGAATCAAATTGGGTCAAAATGTGAAGTATCAATGATGAGTCACGAATGCAGAAGTTTTGGAAGTCATGGCGATGAGGTCAAGTTTACGTAGCTAAAATTTGGTGCCTAAAAAGTCATGTACTTTTTCACAGGCAGGTGTTCGAACTTCTGACAAGATCTGTGTTCTGTTTTTACAGCTGCTTAAGTCTACCATTATCCTTGCTTCACGTGGAGCTTCTCTTCATCTGCTGCTTCTTCAAGGTTACAGTGACCTTGAAAAGCACAAAATCTGGATTTCCTGGTTTTTTTGTTTTTTTTAAAATTTATTTTTGTTTTTTGCTTTTTTTTTTTAATTACTTAAAGTGATAACGTTAGATTGGCTTCATCTTTGTTTGTAGTTTTGTTCTTCCTAGTTGATAATTGCAACTGCGAATTTGAATACAAACTGCGAAAGAATCACTTCAGAAAGAGTGGTTTCCCTCCTGGGGATTATTTAATTCCGAGTCTGTTTGTGGTGTTATTCTTTCTAACGTTTCAATTTGAAAGAACGCAGGAGAGATAAAGACAGAGACAGAGAGAGAGAGAGAGAGAGAGAGAGAGAGAGAGAAGAGAAAGAGACAGACAGACAGACGGAGAGACACAGGAGGCGCAACAGACAGACAGACAGACAGAAAGACAGAGACAGAGACAGAGAGACAGAGAAAGGAGAGAGACAGAGACAGAGAGAGACAGAGAGACAGAGACAGAGAGAGACAGAGGCAGAGAAAGAGAGAGAAAGACAGAAATAGAGAAACAGGCGTAGAGAGAGGAAGAGAGAGAGAGTGGAGGGGAGGAGACTTACATTAGAAACTAGCCTTTTTAGATAAAGGCTATCTACTTTCAATAATGTCTACATAATTTCCATAAAGCCTATCTACTTTATATAAAGCCTACATATATAACATAAAACCTAAATACTTTACATAAGCCTACATACTTTGCATAAACCTACAACTTTACATAAACAGTATACTTTATATAAAGCCTACATACTTTGCATAAAGCCTACATACGTATATAAAGCCTACATACGTTACATAAAGCCTACATACTTTACATAAGCCTACCTATTTACATATATCCTACATACTTTACATAAATCCTACACACTTTACATACATCCTACATACTTTACATAAAGCCTAATACTTACATAAACCTAAATACTGTACGAACGCTACATATTTTACATAAATCCTACATACTTTACATAAATCCTACATACTTTAACAAAGCCTACATACTAGATAAAGCCTATATACTTAAAATAAAGCCTACAACTTTACATAAATCCTACATACTTTCCGTTAAGCCTACATGCTTTACATAAAGGCTACATACTTTACATACAGCTTACAGACTTTACATTAAGCTACATACTTTACATAAAGGCTACATACTTTACACACAGTTTACATACTTTACATTAAGCCTAATACTTTATATTAAGGCTATGCACTTTACATAAAGCCTACATACTTTACATAAAGCCAGTATACTTTTCGTCAATACTACATACTTTAATAAAACCTGCATACGTTACATAAAGCCCACAAACTTTACATAAAGCCTACATACTTACATACATCCTACATACTTTACATACAGCCTACATACTTTACATAAAGCCTACATACTTTACATAAGCCAGTATACTTTTCGTCAATCCTACATACTTTACATAAAACCTGCATACGTTACATAAAGCCCACATACTTTACATAAAGCCCACATACTTTACATACATCCTACATACGTTACATAAAGCCCACATACTTTACATAAAGCCCACATACTTTACATACAGCCTACATACGTTACATAAAGCCCACATACTTTACATACAGCCTACATACTTTACGTGCAGCCTACATACTTTATATAAAGCCTACATACTTTACGCAAAAGCCTACATACTTTACATAGAGCCTACATAGTTTACAGAGTCAGCCCCACTTATTAACCCAGTCCCTATAGTGTTGCTGGTTAAGCCGCTAACAACGGTGTACTGAACAGAAGACTGCCCCCATCAATTATGACCCCCTCCAGCTGTAGACCATACGGCTAATAAGGCTCATTAACAAGCGGACCTTCACTATAACTGGGTCTCCCTTCGGAAATTTTGACCTCCTGGACAGTGCGAGAAAGAATGAAATGAGAAGAAAGGATATAAAAAAGAAAGAAAGAAAGAAAAGAAAGAAAGAAAGAAAGAAAAAGAAAGAAAGAAAGGAAGGAAGGCGAAAGAAAGAAAGGAAGAAAGAAAGGAAGGAAGGAAGCAAGAAAGAAAGGAAGAAAGAAAGAAAGGAAGGAAGGCGAAAGAAAGAAAGGAAGAAAGAAAGAAAGGAAGAAAGAAAGAAAGAAAGAAAGGAAGGAAGGAAGACAAGAGAGACAAAAAGAAAGAAAGGAAGGAAGGAAGACAAGAGAGACAAAAAGAAAGAAAGAAAGAAAGGAAGGAAGGAAGACAAGAGAGACAAAAAGAAAGAAAGAAAGAAAGGAAGGAAGGAAGACAAGAGAGACAAAAAGAAAGAAAGAAAGAAAGGAAGGAAGGAAGACAAGAGAGACAAAAAGAAAGAAAGAAAGAAAGGAAGGAAGGAAGACAAGAGAGACAAAAAGAAAGAAAGAAAGAAAGGAAGGAAGGAAGACAAGAGAGACAAAAAGAAAGAAAGAAAGAAAGGAAGGAAGGAAGACAAGAGAGACAAAAAGAAAGAAAGAAAGAAAGGAAGGAAGGAAGACAAGAGAGACAAAAAGATAGAAAGAAAGAAAGGAAGGAAGGAAGACAAGAGAGACAAAAAGAAAGAAAGAAAGAAAGGAAGGAAGGAAGACAAGAGAGACAAAAAGATAGAAAGAAAGAAAGGAAGGAAGGAAGACAAGAGAGACAAAAAGAAAGAAAGAAAGAAAGGAAGGAAGGAAGACAAGAGAGACAAAAAGATAGAAAGAAAGAAAGGAAGGAAGGAAGACAAGAGAGACAAAAAGAAAGAAAGAAAGAAAGAAAAGGAAAGAAAAGATATAGAAAGAAAAAAAGGAAAAGAGAACATGTTCACCAAAGAAATCCTGCTAGATATACGATTGGTGTTTTTGACGTCTTTTGAAACAGTTGTTTTGACGTGATTTTAAAGTAGTTACTCAGCAATTCACTCTATGTTGTTAACCCTTTGACTCCTGCACCCTGTCCACCAGCATCCTGCATTGTCAACAATGCAAGCAAAGCAAAAACTTAACCTTTTCACTCCCTCACCCTATCCACCAGCTTCCTGCAGGAAGCTGGCGGATAGGATGAAGGAGTCAAAGGGTTAAGTTTTTGCAGGTGTTAGATAGGTCCGGGAGTCAAAGGGTTAATATATAGTACCGTTCCTGGTATATAATAATAGTAAGACATGAAACACGTGATGATTAGTTCTTTCTTTTTTTTTTTCTTTTACAAAACAAACGTATTTTCAGTTTCTGGAGTAATCATGCTTTGCACTTCCTTTTTTCCAAATTACCCTCGATACTACCAGACAGAATGTACCGTATCACTGACAAAATTAGAACAAACAGAGAAACTGTCCAATTTTTCCCTTAAGATTTCAAAGCTTAAGACAACAAAGGCCTTGAACCATTGCCAGCGTCTACAGACATTATAAGCGAGTGATGTCTTCACACCGTCTAATATCACTTATAGTGAAAAGACGTTAAATCAAAGAACGAACGAAAGATGTCTTCACACTGTTTGATATCACACCCTTTTTTTATTTTTATTTTTTAAAAGTTTTTGCCGTTAATAGAGATGGGGTTGATTTTGCAGGTTCTTCCCCTTGAAAGCCAATTAGCGTTCTTGCCTGTCTGAAGTCTTGATGAAAAAGGGTGGCACTGCATTGCGGCGACGCGTTTTTAGCGGGGAGAACAGCCCGAGTTTCACATAGCAAATCCACTGTGACAAAAAGACATGAATAATACAATAAAATGAATAGAAAATTTTTCGTGACTAAAATTTGAATATGGCAAAAAGTACATGTACATTCAAACTAAGGTTGACCTGCCGTTTTTAGGGCAAAATTCACAATGACTCTTTTCTCATGTACAAAACATAATTAGCTTGGCATACAATACTGACCAAGCAGAAACCCTGAAGGATAATTGAAGCGCGTGCGTGTGTGCGTCTGTGCGTGCGTGCGTGCGTGCGTGCGTGCGTGCGTGCGTGCGTTGTGTGTGTGTGTGTGTGTGTGCGTGTATGTGTATGTAAACTAAACAAAGCGTTAATAAGGACTGCCCACAGTACTCACAACCCCCCACAGACCAACGGCTAATGAATCTCATTAGTAAGCGGGTAGCCAGGAAATGTTCTTTTGGGTATCAGTTGTAGGCGTAACATCTTTAGCAAACTCTGGCCCCTTGGAACCGAGAGCTAACAACACTCTCACCAGACAGCCACGCTGAGAAGAAGTATGTCCTGTCTGTTCTTTGTATTGGTGCTAGTCTTCTTCGTAGCACTCTTTGCCCTCTTTGAACCAAAAACAAAAACAAAAAACCCCACAAAAACAACAACAACAACAAAACAACAACAATAACAACAACAAAAAACAAAAACAAAACAGACAAACAAACAAACAAAACAAAACAAAAACAACAAAACAAAAACAAAACAAAAAACAAAACAAGAACCAGAAGAACAAGTAAACCAAAAAGGACGCGTATTCAATACAAGACAAGACAAGCGCAAATTTTCGGCCAACCGGCCTTTGTCAAGCGCGAATGCACGATCACGAACAGACACCAAACAACGGATAATAAGAAGAGGACTAAAAACTTCCTGCAGCCTCGTCCAGTGGATAAAAAGGGATTAAATGAAAAACAACAACAACAACAACAACACAACAAAAAAAACAAAAACAAAAACCCCATTACAATGCCCATGTGGAAAAGTGCACTGAAAAGACGTGTTAGTCTTATTGTTCTTGCTCTTGTTTTTCTTATTCTTCTGCTTCTATTGTTGCTGTAAAAATGTTCCACAGAGTAACTGAGGGGTATTTCTTCCTTTCTTTCTTTCTTACCACTCCGTCTTCCGTTTTATTTTTATTTCTTTTAATTTCATTTTTTGTCTTTTCTCTCTCTCTCTCTTTCTTTCTTTCTTTTTCTCTCTCTGTCTCTGTCTCTCTGTCTCTGTCTCTCTATTTCCTATCTCTCTTACTCTCTTTCTCTCTCTCTCTCTCTCTTGTATCTTTGTCGCTCTGTCTCTATCTCTCTGTTTCCCTATCTCTCTGTCTCTCTGTCTGTCTCTCTTTCTCTCTCTCTCTCTCTGTCTCTGTCCGTCTATCTGTCTGTTTGTCTGTCTTCTCTCTCTCTCTCTATCCCTCTCTCTCTCTCTCTCTTTCTCTCTTTCTCTCTCTTTCTCTCTCTCTTCCTTCTCCCTGTCTATCTGTGTCTCTTTTTCTCTCTGTTTCTGTCTGTCTGTTGTCTGTCTCTCTGCGTGTGTCTCTCTGTCTCTGTCTGTTTGTCTGTCTGTCTCTGTCAGTCTGTCTGTCTATCTGTCTCTCTCTCTCTCTCTGTCTCTCGGGACATATCTGTCTCTCTCTCTCTCTGTCTGTGTCTCTCTCTCTGTTTCTCTGGACATCTCTTTCTCTCTCTTTCTCTGTCAGTCTCTCTGTCTATGTCTGTGTCTGTCTCTCTGTCCGTCTCTCTCTCTCTCTCACTCTCTCACTCTCTCTCCCTCTCTGTCTGTCTGTCTGTCTGTCTGTATTTGATACCAGAAAGATATGTCTAAATTGTGTGTCCTTGTGGAGAGGCAGAACAGTACATGAACCACATCCCACAGGTCTGCAGGAGTCTCCGGCTGCTGCTGAAGGAGAGTGTGGCCGAAGCCAACTACCCTTGAGGAGAAACTTGACGGGCCTGTGGATTTTGTAAATGACACCAAATTTGTCTCGAGAGCAGGTCCCCAGATGTAACAGCAGCAAAGAGAAGAAGAAGAAGAAGACACAGAAGAAGAAAAGTTCAAGTTTATTTTGCTTATAGCCCAGCCGATGTCTAGAGCTATAGAAGAAGAAGAAGAAGAAGAAGAAGAAGAAGAAGAAGAAGAAGAAGAAGAAGAAGAAGAAGAAGAATGCGAAGAAGAAGAAGAAGAAGAAGAAGAAGAAGAAGAAGAAGAAGAAGAAGAAGAAGAAGAAGAAGAAGAAGAAGAAGAAGAAGAAGAATGCGAAGAAGAAGAAGAAGAAGAAGAAGAAGAAGAAGAATGCGAAGAAGAAGAAGAAGAAGAAGAAGAAGAATGCGAAGAAGAAGAAGAAGAAGAAGAAGAAGAAGAAGAAGAAGAAGAAGAAGAAGAAGAAGAAGAAGAAGAAGAAGAAGAAGAAGAAGAAGAAGAAAGAAGAAGAAGAAGAAGAAGAAGAAGAAGAGAGAAGAAGAAGAAGAAGAAGAAGAAGAAGAAGAAGAAGAAGAAGAAGAAGAAGAAGAAGAAGAAGAAGAAGAAGAAGAAGAAGAAGAAGAAGAAGAAGAAGAAGAAGAAGAAAGAAGAAGAAGAAGAAGAAGAAGAAGAAGAAGAAAGAAGAAGAAGAAGAAGAAGAAGAAGAAGAAGAAGAAGAAGCAGAAGAAGAAGAAGAAGAAGAAGAAGAAGAAGAAGAAGAAGCAGAAGAAGAAGAAGAAGAAGAAGAAGAAGAAGAAGCAGAAGAAGAAGAAGAAGAAGAAGAAGAAGAAGAACAACAAGAACAACAACAACAACAACAAAAACAAGAACAAGAAGGAGAACAAGAAGAAGAAGAAGAAGAAGAAGGAGAAGAAGAAGAAGAAGAAGAAGAAGAGGAAGAACAACAACAACAACAACTATAACAAGAACAACAATAACAAGAAGAAGAACAAAAACACGAAGAAGAAGAAGAAGAAGAAGAAGAAGAAACAGAAGAAGAAGAAGAAACAGAAAAAGAACAAGAACAAGAACAAGAAGAACAAGAACAAGAACAAGAAGAACAAGATGAACAAGATGAAAAAGAACAAGAACAAGAAGTGCAAGAACAAAAACAAGAACAAGAAGAGCAAGGACAAGAACAAGAACAAGAAGAACAAGAACAAGAAGAACAAGAACAAGAAGAACAAGAACAAGAAGAACAAGAACAAGGACAAAAACCACAAAAAGAACAAGAAAAGCAAGAACATAAAGAACAAGAAGAACAAAAACAAGAAGAACAAAAACAAGAAGAACAAGAACAAGAAGAAAGAGGAGAAGAAGAGGAGAATGAAGAAAATCTTAAAGTAGAAATAAATAAATAAATATATAAAGAAGTGACAATAATATCCCAAAGAGAGTAGTACCAGAGGAAGAAGTGGTGGTGCCCCTTTGTTAGATTTGAGTTATCTTTTCTTGAACGGACTTCCCATCGGAATAACTCTCACGCCATCTTCGACAAAACCCACTCTCTCTTCATCTTCCCCCTGACTATGATCCATCCCTCACCCCTACCCCAATCATTTCGGTTTTCTCCGGAAATCAGGACAGAACTGGGAGCATCGCCAGCGTTGAGCCTAATTAAAGGAGGCCTGTAATTAGCTCTGGACTAATGAAGCGTAAGGAGTGTGACCACACGTGCCTCCAGGCACATTCCTCTGCCCTGAAGGGGCAT
>JAPXFY010000012.1:92356887-92359387 GCA_030674185.1 Monoplex corrugatus | reverse complement strand
CTGTCGCTCTCTCTTTCTCTCTCTCTCTTTCTCTGTCGCTCTCTCTCTCTCTCTCTCTCTCTCTCTCTCTCTTATATAATATATATATAATATATATATATTTGCCTATATATCTTTCTCTCTCTCTCAACCAATTTCTTTCACCCTTCTTCCCTCATCCTTTCTCTGCTTGTTCTCCTTCTTTTGGTTGTTGTTCTCCTTCTTTTGGTTGTTGTTCTCCTTCTTTTGGTTGTTGTTCTCCTTCTTTTGGTTGTTGTTCTCCTTCTTTTGGTTGTTGTTCTCCTTCTTTTGGTTGTTGTTCTCCTTCTTTTGGTTGTTGTTCTCCTTCTTTTGGTTGTTGTTCTCCTTCTTGTTCTCCTTCTTGTTCTCCTTCTCGTTCTCGTTCTCGTTCTCGTTCTCGTTCTCGTTCTCGTTCTCGTTCTCGTTCTCGTTCTTTTTCTTGTTTTTGTTCTTGTTTTTGTTCTTGTTCTTGTTCTTGTTCTTGTTCTTCTTCTTGTTCTTCCTCTTGTTCTTGTTGTTGTGTTGTTTTTTGTTCTTCTTCTTCTTCTTGTTCTTGTTCTTGTTGTTGTTGTTGTTCTTGTTCTTGTCTTCTTCTTCTTGTTGTTGTTGTTGTTGTTATATTGTTCTTGTTCTTCTCTCTTCTTCTTCTTGTTGTTTCTTGTTGTTGTTTCTTGTTTCGTTCTTCTCCTTTTTTGTTCTTGTTTGTTTTATTCTTGTTCTTGTTCTTCTTCTTTTCTTCTTCTTGTCTCTTCTTGTTCTGTTTGTTCTTGCTTGTTTGTTCTTGTTTTGTTCTTGTTGTTCTTGTTCTTGCTTCTTGTTCTTCTTCTTGTTCTTGTTCTTGTTCTTGTTCTTTTCTTCTTGTTCTTGTTTTTTCTTGTTCTTGTTTTTTGTTCTTGTTCTTGTTGTTCTTGTTCTTGTTCTCTTGTTCTTGTTCTGTTGTTCTTGTTCTTGTTCTTGTGTTTGTTCTTTCTTGTTCTTGTTCTTCTTGTTCTTGTTCTTCTTGTTCTTGTTCTTTCTTCTTGTTCTTCTTGTTCTTGCTTTTTGTTCTTTCTTGTTCTTGTTCTTTGTTCTTTTCTTGTTCTTTTATTCCTTTCTTGCTTTTGTTCTTCTCTTGTTCTTGTTCTTGTTCTTCTTGTTCTTGTTCTGTTCTTGTTCTTCTTCTTGTTCTTGTTCTTCTTTTCTTGTGTTCTTGTGTTGTTCTTCTTCTCTCTTGTCTTCTTTCACCATCTCCACCACCATCTTTAGCAGCAGCAGCACCACCACCACCACCACCACCACCATGACCATCACCATCACCATCATCATCATCATCATCATCATCATCATCATCATCATCATCATTATCATTATCATCACCAAATCCACCTGTCAATCTTACATGGCCCATTTACAGGATTTGAAAGCTTTTTGAAGGCCGTGTACGCACTCTGCTTTTATCGGCAACAAGTAGTTTTGTTAAGCTGAATAATCGTGCATAGATTATCAGCGAGCACAATGGGAGCTCTCCCTTTATCCTCATAAATTTCACTGTAACAAACAGGTTGTTTCCGTAGTGTAGTGGTTATCACATCCGCCTAACACGCGGAAGGTCCTGGGTTCGAGCCCCAGCGGAAACATTTTTTTTTCTTGTCTAAAAAAATCAGTATGTTTTAACTTTCATTGCATGAGTTTTACGCAGTGGAAACCGTCCTTAATTTGTTATTCTTTTTTAATTAGAAAATTTTGGAGTACAACATAGTTTGCTCAAAAAGACTAGCACTATTCTCTTTGGTATGCTTCTCAGTGTCTCAATATGTTGTGCAAATTTTATATGCTGTCTTTGTTTCCATCCGCCGTCTGAACGTTTGTGGATTTATACAATGCGCGCAGGCATAAACACGTGCAAGCATCTACCCACACACAGACACACATACATGCGCATAGCGTGGGCACGCATACGCTCAGGCGCTCGTACACACGCATACGTATACAAACACACACGCATTATCATTGCTATTCTTATTTTTGTTTAAATCTCAGCCGACTTCTAGAATCATTTCATGGCTATAATCGTTTCAAAACTTAAACAATACTTTAACTGGAAAAAAAAAGAAGAAGAAAGAAAAGAGAGAGAGAGAGGGAGAGAGAGAGAGAAGAGAGAGAGAGAGGAGAGAGAGAGAGGAGAGAAAGAGAGACAGAGAGACAGAGAGACAGACAGAGAGACAGAAAGAGAAAGAGAAATAGAGACAGAGAGAGACAGAGACAAAGAGAGAGCGAGAGAGAGAGAGAGAGAGAGAGAGAGAGAGAGAGAGAGAGAGAAAAGAGAAACTAAGTACAAATATCAGTGCATTTGCGTACACAATTCAAGGGTATGCACTTGGCGTTGACTATTCTGCCCAATCTATCACACAGGGGATTTAAAAAACATACCTGAATACAAATCCAAACATAACTAAGGACACTAAAATATACATAAAAACCTGCCTAAATTACCTAAAATTTCTTCCGCATATCACATTTC
>JAPXFY010000012.1:92341887-92349387 GCA_030674185.1 Monoplex corrugatus | reverse complement strand
CAGGGGAGAAACCTTTACGACCATGTGGAGATGGTCAGTGTAAGGGGGAGGGAGGTGGGTGGGTGGGGGAATAGAGGACAGTTTTATCACCAGGCTGTTGGTGTACCAATGGTATACTCGTGGAGAGGATACGTAGATCTTGTTGGTGTGTGATATGATGTATAATGATGATGATGATGACGACGACGATGATGATGATGATGGTGATGATGGTGGTGGTAGTGGTGGTGGTGATGATGATGATGATGACGATGATGATGATGATGTTGTTGTTGATGGTGGTGGTGGTGGTGGTGGTGGTGGTGATGATGATGATGGTGATAATGAGGATGGTGATGATGATGATGATGTTGGTGATGATGATGGTGATGATGTTGGTGGTGATGATGATGATGTTGGTGATGATGATGATGATGGTGATGGTGATGATGATGATGATGATGGAGGTGGTAGTAGGGGTTGTAATGATGATGATTATGAAGATGAAGAAGAAGAAGAATGATGATGATGATGATGATGGTGGTGGTGATGAGATGATGGTGGTGATGATGATAGTGTGATGGTGATAGAGATACGAATCTTTAAAGACGATACCCTAAAACTGAAAAATCCAAATTAAAATTTTGAAACAACAACAACAACAACAACAGCAGCAGCAGCAGCTGCAACAACAACAACAACGACAACAACAACAACAACTCCGTTACCATCAAGATTTGTATAACGTTTTCGTTGACGAACATTTTTCATTGAAATTTCTTCTTTTCGTCTGGTCAGGGAAAGAGGTGATGGAAAGAAGGGGAAAGAGAGAGTGAAAGAGAGAGGGAGAGAGAGAAAGAGAGGGGGGTGAGATAACAGAGGAGAGAGAGAGAGAGTGAAAGACAGAGAGAGAGAGGGGGTGAGATAACAGAGGAGAGATAGAGGGAGGGAGAGAGAGAGGGGAGTGAGATAACAGAGGAGAGATGGAGAGAGTGAAAGAGAGAGGGAGAGAGAGAGAGAGAGAAAGAAAGGGATAGTGAGATAACAAAGGAGAGAGAGACAGAGAGGGAGATAACAGAAGAGAGAGAAAGAGAGAGAGAGGAGGATTAGACAACAGAGGAGAGAGAGAGAGAGGGAGAGGGAGAAGGAGAGAGAGAGAGGGTGAGATAACAGAGAGAGAGAGAGAGAGGTTTTGGTTTTGTTGATTCTTTTCTTTAGTTCGGTTGGATATTATTAGTGATGGTTTTGTTATTTGTATTTGGAGAGGTGAGGCTGAGAGTTGAATGGATTAACAAATCAATCACAAAATCAAACCTTTACGTAAAAGGATCATTTGATTTCACTTTCAAGTAATTTATTTTGACCATTCTCAGACTAGCAACGAAAGTGGAGCAAAACTTCTAAAAAATGTGGACCTAGTTTTCCGTAACACCCGATAACAAGCGATTGCCAAGAATTCCACGTGTCTTGATTAAAACTAATTGGTTGTACCTGTAGAACGATAAAGAGCTATATTCGGAATTGTAAAACAGCACTGAATAGAATTAGGTGTGTCTGATTCACAACGCCGGCCTTTGTATCTTAATGTTGATAATTCAGAAACAGTTTTTTTTTATTTATTTTCGTTGTGAATGTTCAGTTAATAATATATTCAAATGTTCGTCTACATCGTTTAAAGAAGAATGTTTATGATTTGTTATAGGCTACAAATGGTCTCTACAGTCACAGGCGACGCTGCTTGGACCAAGCAGACAGCCCATCTAGACATTAGAACGGATGTACTTTGTCCATGGTCAGCCATGACCGAGGGAGGCCTACTACAAAAATGACCACAAAACGAACGAAGAAAGAAACAGACAAACAAAAAACAAACAAACAAGACAACATACAAACACACACACACACGCACGTAAGCATACACACACACAAACACACACACACACACACACACACACACACAACACATACACATACACATACACACACACACACACACACACAACACACACACACACACACACACACACACACACACATACACACACACACACACACACACGTTCACACGAACATTATACAGAATAATGAAAACTGACTATTGTTTATTGACTGAAATACAACTTAGGGCAAATGATAACGGAATCACACGTTGTATACACTGTTTTAACAATATACATGTATATACAGACAGAAAAACAGACAGAGAAACAGAGATAGAGAGACAAAGAGAGATAGAGAGAGAACGAAAGAGAGAGACTGCTGGGAACATTGAGAGAAAACAGAGGCAAAGAAAAAAGGAGGAGGAAGAACGAGAGAATGAGAGACAAGCGTAAAGAGAAGGGAAAAAAGAAAGAAAGAAAGAAAGAAAAGAAAGAAAGAGAGAGAGAGAGGGGAAGAGAGAGAGAGAAGAGAGAGAGAGGGGAGAGAGAGAGAGAGACAGACAGACAGACAGACAGGCAGACAGACAGAGAGAGACAGACACAGAGATACAGGGAAAAGAGGGAGAGAGAGAAAGAGAGACAGAGAGGGGGGAGAGAGAGATATGGGGGGGGGGGGGGTAAGTGCCAAAACGTGTAGGAACTATCACTACTACTGTTATTATCAAATCTGTTATCAATATAAGGATTATTTTCGGAGAGAGAGGGGGGGGAGAGACAGACAGACAGACAGACAGAGACAGAGAGAGACAGAGAGAGACAGAGAGAGAGATGGGAGACAGTGAAAGAGATAGAAAGAGACAGAAAGCTAGGAACAGAAAGAGAGAGAGGACAGAGACAGAGAGACAGACAGAGACAGAGACAGAGACAGACACAGACACAGAGAGAGAGACAGAGAGAGAGAGAGACAGAGAGAGAGAGAGAGAGAGAGAGAGACGGGAAGGATGGAACTGAGTGCTAAACATGTAGAAACCATAACTACTACTGTTATTATCAAATTTGTTATTATACAAGGATTATTTTCACAGAGAGAGAGAAAGGGAGAGAGAGGGAGAGAGAGGAAGAGAGGAGAGAGAGATGGGAGACCGTGAAAGGGAGAGGGAGAGACAGAAACCGAGAAACGAGGAGAGGTGAGACAGCAAGAGAGAGAGAGAGAGAGAGAGAGAGACAGAGACGGAGAGAGAGATGGAGAGAGAGAGACAGAGAGAGACAGACAGACAGACAGATTGAGACAGAGATACAAAGAGAGATGGGAGACATGAAAGACAGAGGGAGAAACAGAAAGTAGGAACAGACAGACAGACTGACAGAAAGAGACAGAGAACAGAACGGGACAGACAGAGAGACAGACGGGACAGACAGACAGACAGAGACACAGAGAACCGGGAGACAGGAGAGGAGAAGGAGAGAGAGAGAGAGAGAGAGAGAGAGAAGAGAGAGAAGGAGAGAAGAAAGAGAGAGAGAGAGAAAGAGAGAGAGAGATGGGGAGACAATGAAAGACAGAAGGAGAGACAGAAAGCTAAACACAGAGAAAGAGAGAGAGCGAGAGAGAGAGAGAGAGGCAGAGACAGAGAGACAGATACAGAGACAGACACAGATACAGACACAGATACAGACACAGACACAGACACAGACATAGACACAGACACAGACACAGACACAGACACCGAGAGACAGAGAGAGGCAACACTCCGGCAAAGTCCCCACCATTAAGCATGTTTATTTACCGTAAGATGATCAGACCAATCTGACATGAAGGCGTAACCTCAACACTTTGAAACAAAGCATCCCTGTAAAAGTTCCTGCGATACTCCGCTTGAATCAGCAGCGATGGCCATCTAAGACCCCGGGAAGCAGGCAGAAGTTTATATAATATTTCACCCTTGAAAACAAACATTGGTGCTTGCCGCTGGGAGAATTCAGTGGAATCTGAGCTCTGCTTAGCTGGAAGAGAAAACAGTGGAATAAGGAAACACTGGCGCCAACTTATTGGCCCATAGCTAGTCGCCTGAACTTAGTTCGCCAAAACATTCAGGAGATTAAATCTTATCGCAAACTAAAGGAGGAGAAAGCCGTTGGAGTCTCAATGACTACAAAGTAACCGCCTTGTACTGTAAGTGGCGTTATTACTTTCTGGGCTTTTTTTGTTTCTTTTGTTGTTCGTTATTTCTTTTCATGAAAGAAGTATGTCAGGTCTGGACTGTCTATCGATGTGTCTGCTTCAAGAACGAAATATGTAAGCAAAATATTGGTATTTATAGTTCTGTCATACTGTTGTACGGATGCAAGGCGTGGACAGTCAACAAACAAAGCCAGAACAAGATTGAGGCAGCCGAGATGTGGTTTCTAAGAAGAATGTTGAGAGTTCCATGGACAGCAAAGAAAACAAACGAGACAGTCTTGATGGAGGCAGACATAAGTAGATCACTCATAAGGAAGATTAGGAAAAGACAGGCAACATTTATAGGCCATTTTATGAGGAAGGGGGATTTGGAGCACCTGGTCACAACGGGAAAGCTGGAGGGAAAGAGAGCACCGGGTAGACCCAGGGAGAAAATGCTGGACGGGCTTGCAGAGTGGCTGGGGACGAGGAGGGTGGGGGAGATGCTAGGGGCAACGAGAGATAGAGACAGATGGAAGTCCATGATCGCCAACGCCATGCGGCAGGGCACCTGATGATGATGATGATAGTTCTGTCATGAGCAGGTTTAGGGTCACAGCTGTTAAACCCTGCCCCCTTGAGAGTGTCGGTGGCTCTTTCAGGATAAATAGTATCCCCCACTGTCTGGAAGTTCTGTGCTAGAAATTTCTTCTTTTCTGTCACTCTCTTTTGTTTCTGCCTTATTCCTTTACTTTCTGTCATTTTTTTCCTATCATTCTGCCTTGCAGGTCCATTCACTGTTCGATAGTCTTACGTACTTTCTCTAAGGATTGATAATTGGGTACATGTATAAAGTGCACAAGGAAAACGAGATATGCGGAAGCAGTTCATTAAGATTTGTATTCATGTATGTTTTTTAAGTCCCCTGTGTGATAAATTCGACGGAGTGGTCAACGTCAGGGGCATCTCCTGAGATTATGTGCGCGAATGCATTGATATGTGTACTTGATTTTCTTTTCCTTTTTTTTTTCCTGTTGAAGTTTTGTATAAGTTTAGAAATGGTGATAGCTTTGGTATAGCTCTACACAGTCGATTGGGTTTTAAACAAAAGTAGCAATAACAGTAACTGTCAAATACGGAAGGAAAAACAGCAGCAGCAGCAGCAGCAACAACAAAAAACAACAACAGCAATAACGACACCAACAACAACAATGAAAGAAACAAAATTGTGAATGCGTTCATTTGGTAGAACTAAGGCTAGACTTACTCCAAAAGGAAAAACATCAGCAAAGCTTTGCTAGTTTTTGAAATCATTTTAATAAGATTTTCTCTCTGGATTGATCGCAAGGGCATGTAATACGTGTACAGACATTATAAAATCACTTACAAGCGCCAAAATAACCCACTTCAGTTTGAATAAAGATATAACTATGCAAATTGAAATATGCAGAAAACTAAAATTCACATGAACAGATTAATAGTTTGAATAAAGATATAAGTATATCATCATCATCATCACCAGGTGCCTTGCCGCATGGCGTTGGCGATTATGGATTTCCATCTGTCTCTATCTCTTGTTGCCTCAAGCATCTCTTCCACCCTCCTTGTCCCCAGCCACACTGCAAGTCCGTCTAGTATCTTCTCCCTGGGTCTACCCGGTGCTCTCCTTCCCTCCAGCTTTCCCGTTATGACCAGGTGTTCCAATTCTCCTTTCCTCATAAAATGCATATGAATGTTGCCTGCCTTTTCCTAATCTTTTCCTATAAGTATATATTATGAAATATGCACAAAACTAAAATTCACATGAACAGATTAATAGTTTGAATAAAGATATAAGTATATATTATGAAATATGCACAAAACTAAAATTCACATGAACAGATTAGAAATGCGCAGAAAAAAAGGTTTCTTTGCCTCTGGCTATTATAGGATGATTTTTCTCTAAAACATATTATGAAATGATTGTGTTTCAGTTTCAGTTTCAGTTTCTCAAGATGACGTCTCGGGGCTCGGAATGAATTCCATATGCACTAACGTCACGGGTGCCATGTGATGGAGATGATCCAGAATAATGATCACAGCACAAGCTTTAAGCCTGCACATAAACCCATGAGCTGGCCAGGTTCTGAGGTCCTACCTAGATACTCTTAGTTCCATAACCCTGGGGTTGTAGGGGAGTGAGATGGCAGAGGCATCAACTTTTCCCGGGGCCAGCTCCACTAGGGGGGGCCCATCCCCTCTCTCTCGCTTCAAATGTTTATTCATATTCACATTTTTTAACCAAGACCTCATAAAGGCAAGAAGGCTAATTGGTCTTCAAGGGGTGGGACCTGGGAAATCAACTTATCTCTCCAATGTTTTATACCAAGGCAGCCGGGCAATGCCCTGCTTTTCAGAATTTTCAACTGCCGTGGGATCTTTAGCGTGCACAGCCAGAAGGCACACGGGTCCGACTCGTTTTCTCTTACACCCAACAATATATTGACTGAAGACTGAAACCCTGTGTTCAGGTGGCAAAAAGTAGGTCACATGAAAATGAGAGAGAGAGAGAGAGACAAAGACAGAGAGACAAAGACAGAGACAGAGAGAAAGAGAGACAGAGATAAAGACAGAGAGAGACAGAGACAGACAGAGGAAACAGATGAGATAGATAGATAGATAGATAGATAGACAGAGAGATAGAGAGACAGAGAGCTAGAGAGGGAGAGAGAGAGACAGAGACAGAGAGAGACAGAGAGAGACAGAGAGAGAGCAGAGTATGTCTTGACAACCTGCTCTCTCTCACTGTCTCTCTGTCTGGCTGTCTGGCTGTCTGTCTCTGTATGTGTGTCTGTCTCTCTCTGTATGTGTGTCTGTCACTCACACACTATCCAACCCCTCTCCCCCATTATTCTTCGGTATCCTCAAATCTCACCAACTGCTAACAAATGACAAATATTGTAGCGCTGGGGGTGGGGTGATACAAATTTCTACGTGACAGAGCTCCAGAGGAGTGTGCGTGCCATTGCCAAACGCGTGCAAGATGGCCACCGAGATCTCGCCATAAACGAGATAATGACGGGATCTCAAAAAAGATAAAAGCAATGAGGAGACTGAAATAATTTGGTCTTTTTAGAAAGGGGAAACAATAACAACAACAACAACAACAACAACAACAACAACAACAACAACAACAAAATGAATGGACTGATGGACTTACGAATAATGTATCGATGCTGTTTTATTCATTGATTTGTTTGTTCGTTTATTTGACTTTTTAGCCATTTATCATTTGACAAAGGCAAAATGCTCTTGATCGTAATAACTACAGCCTTTGTGGATGATATAACACCCCAGACCTCTATCCTTTCCCACAAGATATTAGATATACACTTGCATATCGAAAAAAGACAACGTAACAGTCACTGTATATCTTGTTGTTTGTATCCGTACATCGTAATACCCTCCCTTGGAAAAACCCTTCCTGGAAGAAAAAAGTCCATT
>JAPXFY010000012.1:92329387-92331887 GCA_030674185.1 Monoplex corrugatus | reverse complement strand
AGAGACAGAGAGAAGAGAGAGATCAAAGCGAGAAGAGAGAGAAAGAGATGAGAGAGAGAGAGAAAGTGAGAGAGAGAGAGGAGGAGAGAGAAAGACAGAGAGTGACGGACAGAGAGGGAGAGAGAGAAGAGAGAGAGAGAGAAAGAGAGAGAGTTAAAGCAACAGAGAGAGAAAGAGAGACAGAGAGAGAGGTAGAGAGAAGAGAGAGAGAGAGAGAGAGCGAGAGAAAAGACAGAGAGTGAAGGACAGAGAGAGAGAGAGAGCGAGAGAAAGACAGAGAGTGAAGGACAGAGAGAGAGAGAGAGAGAGAGAGAGAAAGGAGAAAGAGAGAGTTAAAGCGAAGAGAGACAGAGAGAGGAAGCGAGAGAGAGAGAGGTAGAGAGAAGGAGAAAGAAAGAAAGAGAGAGAGGTTGAGAAGAGAGAGAGAGAGAGATAGAGAGAAAGAAAGAGAGAGACAGAGACAGAGACACAGAGAGAGTACGCGTATAACTTGCAAAATGTTTGTTTTTCTATTTCATTTTCTTAACCAGGAGCAGCCAATGCATACATTTCACCAACCAGCAAACTCAGGAGGAATTTTCTGGCATTAACAAAAAGCTTCTACGTGACAGAGCCACAGTAGAGCTGCCAGCAGTTTGCAAACTACCACCTGGATTTAACAAGGATAAGATAATGACAGCAACAAGGAGAGATGGAAGCCATGGAGGAACTGAAATGATCTTTCGTTCTAGGAAACAGAAAAAAAAAAGATTGGTCTGTTTACTTTCTTTCTCCCCGTGGGGATGCTGAGGGCTCTTTCAGTATAAATAGTATCCCCACCTTCTGAAATTCTGTGCTACAAATTCCCTCTTTTCTGTCACTCTGTTTGTTTCTGCCGTGTTCCTTTGCTTTCTGCCATTTCTTGCTATATTTGTTTCTGCCTTGCTGGTCCATTTACCTGTATGTATTCGATAAAGTCATACGTACTTTTTCTTAGGATTGTTAATTGGGTGCATGTATTAAGTGGCATTTTTGGCTTAGGGAAATGAGATACAGAAGCAATTTTAGGTAATTTAGGCCCGTTTTTCTATATGTTTTAGTGTCCTTAGGTATGTTTAACTATGTATTCAGGTATGTTTTTTTAAATCCTCTGTGTGATAATTGGACGAAACGGTCCCAACGCCACATGGCAGTATTTCCCTAGATTATGTGCGCGAATGCATTGATATGTGCACTTAATTTTCTGTTCCTTTTTCTTTCCTGTTGAAGCGTTCTATGTGTTTTGAAACGACGCAGTCGGCGGGGCTTTAAACAAAAATAACAATAAGTTACTTTCTAGGGTACAAGGCACAAGTACATGTGTATCTGTGTATCTTATCTTCAAAGAAAACAACAGATAGATAAATCAAAATAAATAAATATATAAAG
This sequence comes from Monoplex corrugatus, assembly GCA_030674185.1. NCBI lineage: Eukaryota > Metazoa > Mollusca > Gastropoda > Littorinimorpha > Ranellidae > Monoplex > Monoplex corrugatus. The sequence goes on along the minus strand of JAPXFY010000012.1, from coordinate 92,330,480 downwards.
GTGTGATTCACAACACAACTAGCCACTCAGTATAAACTTGTTAAAATGATGCAGCGTTTTACTCCAACTATTCAACAATGTTAATTACCGCAACCGTCATTCAACATTAAACCACCCTTTTTTGAGAAGCTGGTGGATAAGGTGCGGAAATCGAACGGTTAAGTTTTGCTTTGCTAGCATAGTTGACAACTGGAATGCTGGTGGACAGGGTCCAGAAGTCAAAGAATTAAAATATTATGCCATGAAACTCCAATATTATTTGTAACTTTGGTTGAGTGAGAGCGCTGGTATACCACAGTATTAAAAGGCTGAAAAAAGAAGATATACCCATTTCATCAAATGACTAAAGAATCGTCATTTTATAACCAGCTGCATAAGACAAAGGAATTTTAAATATTAATTTTGATATGATTGTGTGAACATAGACTTAAAAAAAAAACAACAAAAAACAAGTGTTTGATTAAGAAGTAAACTCATGGACATAATATTGATGACGTTTGTAACAGACATTACAACACAGATCTGTAACGATTTCAAAAAGATAAGATAACTATTTAGCCCTAAGTTCAAAGAAATAAGGATTGTACCAAATTCACCAAGTATTCTTGTCGCTTTAAAACGTGCATCTTTTCGTTCTCCCTGAAAAAAAGCTGTCCATTTTCCTATCAACAGTAGCCGTAGTATACTTATCTCCTTACCACCAAACCACTTTAACCAAATGAAAAATAAACAAAGAAAAAAATAAGGCAAAAAAAAGAAAAATAAAATAAAATAGATATAATAAATAACATAAAAAAATTAAAATAAAACATAAAACGAAACAAAACAAAAGGAAATGAAACAAAATAAGATAAAATAAAACAAAATAAAATATAATAAAATGAAATAAGAAATAAAATAAAATAAAGTGAAACGAAACAAAATAAAATAAAACAGAATAACTAAAAGAAAATCAAACGAAAGAAACGAAATGAAATAAGATAAATGAAATTAAAATAAAATAAAATAAAACAAAATGAAAACAAATTGAAATAAAATGGAATAATATAATACAAAATAAAATAAAACAAAAAATAAAATAAAACAAGGTAAA
>JAPXFY010000012.1:92321887-92324387 GCA_030674185.1 Monoplex corrugatus | reverse complement strand
GGGGAAAACTCGAACCAATTTATTGTCCACAGTTACTGGCCTTATCTAACGTTCTAAAAAATAAAATTAAAAAATAAACAAGGGAAAGGGGAAACACTGGAACCAATTTATTGCCGCAGTTACTGGCCTTACCTAACGTTCTTAAAAACAAAAAAACAAACAAACAAAAAAAAACGAGGGAAAGGAGAACACTGCAACCAATTTATTGTCCCGCAGTTACTGGCCTTACCTAATTCTTAAAAACAAGTGGAAAGGTGAAACACTGGAACCAATATTGCCCACAGTTACTGGCCTTACCTAATGTTCTTTAAAAAAAACAATAAACAACAAAAACGAGGAAAGGAGAAACACTGCAACCAATTTATTGTCCACAGTTACTGGCCTTACCTAACGTTCTTTAAAAAAAAAAAAATGGAAAAGGGAAACACTGGAACCAATTTATTGCCCACAGTTACTGGCCTTACCTAAAGTTCTTTAAAAAAAAAACAAAACAACAAAACAAAAACGAGGGGAAAGGAGAAACACTGCAACCAGTTTATTGCCCACAGTTACTGGCCTTACCTAACGTTCTTTAAACAAAAGTGGAAAGGGAAAACTGGAACCATTTATTGCCACAGTTACTGGCCTTTCCTAAAAGTTCTTAAAAAAAATATTTTTTTAAAAACGAGGGAAAGGATGAAACACTGCAACCAATTTATTTGCCCCACGATTATGCCTTACCTACCGTTCTTTAAAAAAAATGGAAGGGGAAACATGACCAATTTATTGCCTGAGTTTACTGGCCTTACCTAACCGTTCTTAAAAAAAGTGAAAGGAAAACACTGGTAACCAGTCATATTGCCCACAGTTACTGGCCTTACTAACGTTCTTTAAAAAACTAGGGAAGAAGAAACACTGAACCAATTTATTGTCCACAGTTACTGGCCTTATCTAACGTTTTAAAAAAAAGTGGAAAAGGGAAAACACTGGACCAATTTATTGCCAACAGTTACTGCCTTTCTACGTTTCTTTAAACAAAAGTGAAAGGAAAACAACGGAACAATTTATTGCCAACAGTACTGGCCTTACTAAACGTTCTTTAAAAAACAAACAAAACAAAAACAACAGAAAAACGAGTGGAAGAGAAAACACTGGAACCAATTTTATTGCCTGCAGTTACTGGCCTAACTCTTGAGAGTCACGGAGTTATGTCCCATGTGGAATTTCTCAAACCCAACACAGTTTGCGCTACCCATTCAGCTTGCATAGACGCAGCCACAAAGCATAAAGTGGTAAGCTCACAACATTCCTTTGTTGGGTTTGAGAAATTCTACATGGGAGATAACTTCGTGACTCTCAAGAGTTATGTTACTTAGTTGATATTTAAAATTCTCCCTGCTTCCCTCTTATTTCCTTTGGTATAAAGTAAGTTCGTCAAAATACTCAAAAATTTATATTAAAAAAAAAGAAAAAAAAAGGTTTATATCTTATTAGGAAAAGAAGGACGAGACAGTCGCAAAACCGCCATAACACACAAACCACCAAATCTGATATCTATCATAATCAGTTTTCCTTTCTTGTTTTTCTTCTTCGTATTATTATTATTATTATTATTATTATTATTATTATCTTTTTTTAACGTAGAAATGAGTTTATGTTGGAGTTGTCTATCTGTGTGTCAAGCATTGTGAAAAGTGATATACAAAAACGAAAGATAGCATAGGTATTTTTTTTATCTATCTCAGTTGGAGTTTCAGTGACTTGAAAACAAACCACTGATTGCAGACACTTAGATGTGTTGTATAGGTTCAAGGTAAAAGTGACTGCAAAAACGGAAAACATCAACGAAGATGTGTCAGATTGAAGAATAATCTTTGTCACATGTTTTCAAACGATACTGTGTAATTTATTAGTAAATACCTAAGCCACATAACCCTTGAAAATTTTATTAATAAATATGTAAGCCAAATAACCCTGGAAAAATGATTTGGTATAATTATGTAACCAAATAACCCTGGAAAATGATTTACTAATAAAAATGTAAGCCAAATAACCCTGGAAAATGATCTGGTAAAAATTATGTAAGCCAAATAATCCTGGAAAATGATTTATAATAAACATAAAAACCACATAACCCTTGAAAAATGATTTATTTATAAATATGTAAGCCAAATAACCCTGGAAAAATGATTTTGTAATAAATATGTAATCAAATAACCCTGGAAAAATGATTTTTTTAATAAACATAAAAACCACATAACCCTTAAAAAATGATTTATTGATAAATATGTACACCAAATAACCCTGGAAAATGATTTATTGATAATATGTAAACCAAATAACACTGGAAAAATGATTTCTTGACAAAAAATATAACCACATAACCCTGGAAAATTGATTTATTAATAAATATTAAGCCACATAACCCTGGAAAAATATATTATCAATAAATATAGTAAGCCACATAACTCTGGAAAAATGATATTATTAATAAATATATAACCGCATAACCCTGGAAAAT
>JAPXFY010000012.1:92309387-92316887 GCA_030674185.1 Monoplex corrugatus | reverse complement strand
CCTCTATGACACGTCCGTGGTAGTGGATGAGGTCGACTGTGTGGTTCCAGTCTTCCCAATAAATCCATAGCACGCTCTGCGTGGTGTGTGTGTGTGTGTGTGTGTGTGTGTGTAGTGTGTGCGCGCGCGCGCGCCGCGGGCGTTTTGATCATAAATGAACATACACACCTTATCTGTATAATTTGGACTGTTAAGTTTGATATCTATTTAAGTGTGTGTTCTGCAAAAATGCAGTTTATATTTATATTGTATAAATTCTCGCCCAAACTTGAATAAAAAATATGTGAAAAAAAAAACATAGCAAGCTCAACATTGGGCAGGAACCGAAAAATCCGAAATGATTATTAAAACAAAAACAAAACCAAAAAACAAAAAACAAACAAAAAACACCACACACACACACACACAACTGATGTGATTCGAACCCACAACCTTCCAGTCGGTAGTCCGTTGCACTAACCACTACACCAGGGCGACTAGTCGGTTGGCGTTTGTTGTCTTCGTAATCCGTGACTGTCCGTCCTAATGCACTTTGATTAGACACAACAACACAGGAAGCCATACATCTAGACGAGGATAAAACCAATGGGGAGACAGGGGCACCAGAGTTCGTGGAGGAAGAGAAGGAAGAGGCCGAGATGAAGCAAGGGAAGGTAAGTGGGACATAGAAAGGATCAAGAATGGGGAGAAAGAGAGAGAGAGAGAGAGAGAGAGAGAGAGAGAGAGATAGAGAGAGAGAAAGAGAGATAGAGAGAAAGAGAGAGCGAGAGAGAGAGACAGACAGATAGAGACAGAGAAAGAGAGACAGAAAGGCAGACAGACAGACAGAGCGACAGAGAGAGAGAGAGGGGAGACAAAGAGAGATGGGGAGACAGAGAGAGAGAGACAGACAGACAGACAGAGACAGAGAAAGAGAGACAGACAGACAGACAGAGCGACAGACAGAGAGAGAGGGAGACAAAGAGAGAGAGAGAGAGTGAGACAGACAGACAGACAGAGCGAGAGAGGGAGAAAGAGATAGAGATAGAGAGAGAGAGAAAGCCAGAGACAGCGAGCGAGCAAGCTAGAGAGAGAAAGAGAAGAGAGAGAGAGAAGAGAGAGAGAGAGAGAAGAGAGAGAGAGAGAGAATGATAATGACAATGATAGTGACAATGACAATGACAATGATACTTTATTTCCTAATGGCAAAATTTGTTAGCCAAACACCAGTTTTCAAACTTAACTGTTGCTAATCTACATATCTTGCTCTGGCAGAACAAGATTGAGGCAGCCGAGATGTGGTTTATAAGAAGAATGTTGAGTTCCATGGACAGCAAAGAAGACGAACGAGACAGTCTTGATGGAGGCAGACACAAGTAGATCACTCATAAAAGACAGGCAACATTTATAGACCATTTTATGAGGAAGGGGGATTTGGAGCACCTGGTCACAACGGGAAAGCTGGAGGGAAAGAGAGCACCAGGTACACCCAGGGAGAAAATGCTGGACGGACTTGGAGAGTGGCTGGGGACAATGAGGGTGGGGGGGATGCTAGGGGCAACGAGAGATAGAGACAGATGGAAGTCCATGATTGCCAACGCCATGCAGCAGGGCACCTGATGATGATGATGATGATGATGATGATGAATCTACATATCAGCCTAGAACTGAAAATGTTGAAAAAAATGAAATACATCAATAAACCAATCATCTGATACATAACACATAAGGAAATCGAAGAGTACCTGCATTTACTGTCATTTGAGAGAGATAAAAGGAGAGACGCAGGTAAGAAGATAAAAAGCGAGGTAACGTAGTGTGTGTGTGTGTGTGTGTGTGTGTGTGTGTGTGTGTGTGTGTGTGTGTGTGTGTGTGTGTGTGTGTGTGTGTGTTGTGTGTGAGTTGTGTGTGTGTCTGTTCGTATGTGTGTGTTGTTCGTATGTGTGGTGTTGTGTGTGTGTGTGCGTGTGTAGTGTGTGTCTGTACGTATGTGGTGTGTGTGTGCGTATTGTTGTTGTGCGTATGTGTGGTGTTGTGTTGTGTGTGTGTGTGTGGTGTGTGTGTGTGTGTGTGTGTGTGTGTGTGTGTGTGTGTTGACAGAGAGAGAGAGAGCACGAACACGAGACAGAGAGAAAGAGAGAGCGAAGGAGAGAGATAATAAAAAGAGAGAGAGAGAGAAAGTGAGTGAGAGAGAGAGAGAGAAAAACATGAACACGAACACGAACAACACGAACACGAACACACACGAACACGAAATTTATTGTTAAGGCCAACAACCCCTTACAATAAGGGTTACAGCAGAGTTAGAAATGCACAAAAGATTTGATAACTACAATAGTAGTGAAATACTAAATATATATGCGCAAACGAAAGAGAAAGAGACAGAGACAGAGAGAGACACACAGAGAGAGATAGAGAGAGACAGGGACAAAGAGAAAGAGAGAGAGAGAGAGACAAAGAGAAAGAGAAAGAGAGAGAGAGAGACAAAGAAACAAGAGAGAGAGAGACAAAGAAACAGAGACAAAGAGAAAGAGAAGGAGAGAGACAAAGAAACAGAGTCAGAGACAAAGAGAAAGAGAAACAGAGAGATGGGGGTAGAGAGAGACAGACAGACAGACAGATAGACAAACAGACGGACAGGCCGAGAGAAACAGAGCGACAGAGAGACAGAGACAGACAGACAGAGACAGAGAGAGTGGAGGGAGGCAGAGTCACATACCCACATCAGATAAACCCCTGCACAAATTCCTTTTTCCCATAATCTGGCATGACCCATTCAGAGCTGACCTAGCGGAAGTGGGGAGAAAAGAAGCGGAAGAATAGAAGACTGTCCTTTTAAAAGCAAGACCTGCTGGTCTGATGCATCTCGATAGAACCCCCAGGGACACTGCAGACGATGGAAAGTGCTTTGGGAGACAAGGTAAGCAGATAAAACCAATGTGTTTTAACAACTAAAAGCCTGATCAGCGTTCACTCCAGGTCTTGTGAGCCACTGTGTTCCTACACAAGCCTAGTATAGACAAATACAGACTAGGTAAAACATAAACCAGAAAAAACAAACAAACAAACAAACAAGCAAGCAAACAAACAACAAACAAACAAATAAGAAACAAACAATCACGAAGACAGAATCAGAACGCATATTTAATACAACGAGACAAGACAGGCGCAAATTTTCGGCCAACTGGCCTTTGTCAAGCGTGAACGTAAGATCACAAACGAATAAAGACCAAAATACAACCCCCCCTCCCCCTCCCCCCCCCCCAAAAAAAACTAAAACAAACAAAAAAAAAAAATAATAAATAATCATCGTCATCATCAGGTGCCCTGCTGCATGGCGTTAGCGATCATGGACTTCCATCTGTCTCTATCTCTCGTTGCCCTTAGCATCTACCCACCCTCCTCGTCCCCAGCACTCTGCAAGTCCGTCAGCATTTTCTCCCTGGGTCTACCGGTGCTCTCTTCCTCCAGTTTCTGTTGTGACCAAGTGCTCCAAATCCCCCTTCCTCATAAAATGGCCTATAAATGTTGCCTGTCTTTTCTAATCTTCCTTATGAGTGATCTACTAAATGAATAATAAATAAAAAGATAATAATAAAGGAGAAAAAGACTAAAACTTAGGTGAAGTGCCACGGATACACTTTACATTGATTTTGTATGAAATATTTGAGAAAAGGGCAGCCAGCGGACAAAGTGAAACACGGAGTTGACATGATTATGTCCCTTTTTACGATGGGCAAGACGGGCCACAGAATTCTGAATACGCTGGAGGCATGCAACAGAAGAACCACACACGCAAACCAGAGAGATGAGAGTTACAATAATCGACGTGAAACAAGATCAGAGAAGTCGCAAGCTTAGATGCTGCTGAAGTTTGAAAGATAACAGCGAATAGAACTGAAAGCAGCCGACAGTACCAAGACTGACAGGTTTGGGTGATGGAGTTCTGCATAGAGAGTTGAGGATCAAGAACAACGCCAAGGTTCATGACCGATTCAGAAAGTACAATAGTGTTGTCACCTACTTGGATGGAACAAACTTTTACAGTGGAAAACTTGTACTTCGTGCCAATGGGTATTGCTTCATTCTTAATCCCCATTCAACTGTACATGTAGCTTGTTCTGTATCATCCTGTTCTGAATCTTCACATAGTCAGAGACTTCGGAAAGGAGAACAAACATTCAATCAAACTATCCTATTCATCATCATCATCAGGTGCCCTGCCGCATGGCATTGGCGACCATGGACCTCCATCCATCTCTATCTCTTGTTGCCCCTAGCATCTCCCCCACCCTCCTCATCCCCAGCCACTCTGCAAGTCCGTCCAGCATTTTCTCCCTGGGTCTACCTGGTGCTCTCTTTCCCTCCAGCTTTCCCGTTGTGACCAGGTGCTCCAAATCCCCCTTCCTCATAAAATGGCCTATAAATGTTGTCTGTCTTTTCCTAATCTTTTTTATGAGTGATCTACTTGTGTCTGCCTCCATCAAGACTGTCTCATTTGTTTTCTTTGCTGTCCATGGAACTCTCAACATTCTTCTGAGAAACCACATCTCGGCTGCCTCAATCTTGCTCTGGCTTTGCTTGCTGACTGCCCACGCCTCGCATCCGTACAACAGTATTGGTTCTATATAACATTCAAGGACTCTCTTTCTGATGTTAATTGATAGGCATTTGTTGGCAAGAATGCCTGTCATCTTCTTGAATGCTGTTTTGGCTTGGCCGATTCTACCAGCTATTTCCGGTGTGCATCTGCCGTCTGATGAAATGACCGCTCCCAGGTATTTGAACTTATTAACCTGTGTCAAGGTTGTGCCATTTGCTGTCATTTTGCATGAGGGGATTTCATTTTTTTTACTGATCACCATGACTTCAGTCTTCCTGCTGTTTAGTTCCAACCCTTTACCCTTGCTTTCTATTTCTAGTATATTCACAAGGTTTTGTAGGTCCCTTTCATTTTCTGCAATTAGCACGGTGTCATCTGCGTACCGAATGTTGTTTATCATTTTCCCTCCAACCTTTAATCCTATTAGGCGCGTTTATTTGGTTAAATATAATCAGTTTGACCCGAGGGCGTAACCCAAACACATTTTAAACAAAGCTTCCCTGTGAAGTCTCTGTGAAACTCAGTTTATATTAGCAGCAATGTCCATATACGCTCAAACAAGTGGGGCGTGTGTTTACATAATATTTCATCCTTGAAAAGAAACCTTGGCTCTGCTCGAGGTTTTCACAGGAACCTGAGCCCAGATTAGCCAGAAGACAAACAGGGAAAGGGGAACACACTGGCACCAATTAAATGCCTCACAGTCAGTGGCCTGATCTAGCGTTCGCCAAAACATACAGTCAAAAGATTGTATCTTATCAGGGAAAGGGAGGAAGAAGAAGCTGACACCGCTGCTACAAAAACTAGACCTCTAATTCAGTAGCTGGTATCACCACTTTTCCTTTCTTTTTTGTTATCATTATTAGTTGTTGTTTTTTACGTGGAACAGTTTTAGATTGGATCTATCAGTATGTCCAATTTGTGTAAAGAAATGTGTGAGCAAAGATATAACGGGTATTTATAGCTCTCTGTCAATCAGAATTTTTTGTCATAAAAAAGCAAACAAACAAACAAACAAACAAAACAAACAACACAAATCAAAAAAGAGAAAAATCAAAACAAAACAAAACAAAAAAATATGAATGCATAACATAAAAGTACACAAGGTTCAGTGTTAGATCTATCTCAGTCAAATTTCGTTTCAAACAAAAACAAACAAACAAACAAACATGCAAACAAACATGCAAACAAACAAACAAACAAATAAAACAAAAAACCCAACAACCATGAATGAATAACAATTAAACATACGTTCAGTGTTGGTTCTATCTCAATCAAATTTTTTTGTCATACAAAACATGAATGTATAATTTAGAAGTATACAAAGTTGCACATCGGAAATAGCTGGCAGAATCGGCCAAGCCAAAACAGCATTCAAGAAGATGAAACATTCTTACCAACAAATGCCTATCAATTAACATCAGAAAGAGAGTCCTTGAATGTTACATAGAACCAATACTGTTGTACGGATGCGAGGCGCGGACAGTCAGCAAGCAAAGCCAAAACAAGATTGAGGCAGCCGAGATGTGGTTTCTAAGAAGAATGTTGAGAGTTCCATGAACAGCAAAGAAAACAAACGAGACAGTCTTGATGGAGGCAGACACAAGTAGATCACTCATAAGGAATTATTAGGAAAAGACAGGCAACATTTATAGGCCATTTTATGAGGAAGGGGGATTTGGAGCACCTGGTTACAACGGGAAAGTTGGAGGGAAAGAGAGCACCAGGTAGACCCAGGGAGAGAATGCTGGACGGACTTGCAGAGTGGCTGGGATGAGGAGGGAGGGGGAGATGCTAGGGGCAACGAGAGATAGAGATGGATGGAAATCCATGGTCGCCAACGCCATGCGGCAGGGCACCTGATGATGATGATGATGACAAAGTTCACTTTAGATTCAAGATTGAACTGACTTCAAAATAGAACGCATCAGTAAAGGTTCATTAGGTACAGAAAGGATCTTTATCACGTTTTGTCACAGAACCGATTTATTAAGATATTATGAGTGCACACAGTTTTGAGCAATGACCAAAAAGCTACATATCGCTTTCAAAATATCAAAATACAACAATTCTAATGTTTGGACTGTCAGCTTGACATCATTTGGACTGATTCCCAGGTCCCACCCGTTGAAGACCAATTATCCTGTTTGCCTTTCTGAGGTCTTGGTAAAAAAATGTGAACATGAATTTGAATCGAGGGAGAGGGAATGGGCGCCGGCCTCGTGGTGCTGGCCCCGGAAAAAGTTGAGGCCTCTGCCATCTCATTCCCCTACGACCCCAGGGTTATGGAACTATCAAGGTAGGACCTCAGGACCTGTCCAGCTCGTGGGTTTATGTGCAGGCTTTTTTAAGGCTTGTGCGTGATCATTCTGGATCTTCTCCATCACATGGCACCTGTGACGTTAGTGTATATGGAATTCATTCCTAGCGCGGAGATGTCATCTTGAGAAACTGAAACTGAAACTGCTTAGTGCCTCTGTCCTACAAAAGTAACAGCATAGGTATCTTCTTCCCCAGTTATCATGTCAATTTGTTCTCTCGTTTCCAGACAGAAAAATCATTTGATCCTCCCCACACTTTTATCTCTGCATGTCCCCGTCGTTATCTTTTCCTGGTGAAATCCAGGTGGCAAATTGCACGCGCTCGGCAGCTGCGCGCCATTACTCTGTGGGTTTCCACGTAGATTTGTGTTATTAATGCCACCATATCTTCGTTTGGTTTTTTAAGTTTTTTTGTTTGTTTGGTTGTTTGGTTTGGTTTCTGGTATAGAGTTGTTTTTTTTAAAAAGTGATTTATGATGTAATGCCTCAAAATTAAAAAAAAATATCAGAGAAAATAAAAGAAAATAAAGAACTGGTTGTCAAGCAGTACTCATGTTCTTTTCTTTCACTGTTATGTAAAATTTGGGTCAAAATTCA
>JAPXFY010000012.1:92289387-92301887 GCA_030674185.1 Monoplex corrugatus | reverse complement strand
GATGGGATTCCCTTGACTAAATCCGAGGGGATTCCCTTGTCTAAATTTTGATTCCTATCCTGCGCAGGCTACCTACTCCTGAACGGATTTGTTGCATACGAAATGAAGGAGAGTCTTAAAGGAAACAAGTTCCTTTTGTAGAGTTTTTTTTCAGCTTTCCATTCCCCACTCTGCTTCTTGCATCTGCCAGTCAGATAGATCCTGGTCATTTTCCTTTGGTTGTTCTAATCTGACATAGTGTTTCTCATCAGTCAGGTGAGTCACTTCGCTTCTTTGACACGACACGGAGTCATTGAAGGAGTCATTAAGGTTGTTCAGTGTCCAACCTTTTTGTATTGTCGCTCTTTATGTCGTGCAAAGGTGATCACCAAGTCATGCTAACGGTGACTGAGTTTTGGTGTCACATCGATCGACAAATTCAGATCACTGCTTGTATTTTGTCGTGTCTGTTCCATATTCAACAGGAAAGCTGGAAGGAAAGAGAACACCAGGTAAACACAGGGAAAAATATTGGACGGACTTGCAGAGTGGCTGAGGACAGAGAGGATGGAAGATGTGCTTGCGGCAACAAGGGATAGATGCATAGGGAGGGCTATGATCGCCAACGCCACGTGGCAGGGCACTTGATGACGATGATGGTGTTCCATATTCTTAGAATGAGTTCCAAGGTTCTGGTTGACAACGTAGCATCGCAGTCAAGAACCTAATAGCAATATCGTTTCAGATTCTGTATCTTCAAAGTTTAGGTTTTTGTGTGTTACAAACGTTTGTATATAAGGTCCAGGAATACCGGTACAGATCTACCACAGACGATCTGTCTCCGTGGTGTAATGGTTAGCGTAACGGACTATCGACTGGAAGGTTGTGGGTTCGAATCTCCATTAGTCTGTTCAAAAATCAGTGTGAGATTTTTCGGCTCTAACCGGCTCCCACCCAAAGTTGGGCGTGCTATGGGCTCATTGGGAAGACAGGGACCACATTCGAGTTTCATCCACTTCACGGATGCGTCATTAATGGTGTTGCTCAAATCTTTCTGACCAGCACCGCAGGTGTCTATATCTCTTGGGTCTGGTTGACGTCAGGATGTATTATGATAGTAAGCATAGAATACAGCCCTGTCACGCAGTATCAGTCCTAGATAGAACTCCATAGCATCATGATTATCATCCTCATCGACACCATCATCGTCGCGTTGTCAAAACTGTTCCAGCTTCTGTGGCAATTAAGGCGGCGTAGAAAATGGGACACGCACACACACACACACACACACACACACACACACACACCACAAGACACAAGAGAGAGAGAGAGAGAGAGAGAGAGAGAGGGAGGGAGAGATGGAGAAAGAAAAAAAACAAAGGTGAGCACAAAGGTGACTTCACTGAGTACGATGATCCTAAAAATAAATCTACCACAGATGACCCTGTAAGTTCACAGGCACAGTGGCATGGTGTCCCACTTTCCACAGGACTACAAGACTGCATTGATCTGGTCTTTGATCGCTGGAAATGAACAAACGATTAATCGTATTTCATTAACGTATGTAAACACATCGTCTCTCAATTCGCGAGTGAAGTTCAACCAGAAAGAAAAACACAGAGAGAAAGAGACAGAGGTAGACAGACAAAACAGACAGATAAACAGACACAGATAGACAGACAGAGACAGTTAGCCTACAAACAGACAGACGGATCAGACAGAACCTTGTATAATTCCTTTGTACCTTAAAATCATCACAGCTGACCTGGTCGGAAATGAGAGAGACAAGATGAACTCTTTTCAATGCGACATCTGTGGTCTGATACACCTCACCGACCCCCGGGGAAGGCAGCAGACGATGGAAGGTGTTTTGTTGAGAGACAAAATAAGCAGACAGAGCTGCTGGGTCTACCAGTCGTCGTGGTGTAGTGGTTAACGCAACGGACTACTGACTGGAAGGTTGTGGGTTCGAAACCCCATCAGTCCCTTCAAAAATTATTGTGGGATTTTTCGACTCTAACCGGCTCCTACCCAGAGTTGGGCGTGCTATGGGCTCATTGGGACCACACAGTCGAGCCTCATCCACTTCACGGATGCGTCATTGAGTGTGATGTTCAAGTCTTCTGCATGACCAGCACTGCAAGTGTTTGTATTTCTCGGGCCTGGTTGACGCCAGGATAGCTTATGATAGTAAGCGTAGAGACAGATCTGTCACGCAGTCTCAATCCTAGATGGAACTCTATAGCATCATGATTATCAGTCTCATCGACATCATCATCATTTCATTAATGGTGTTGCTCAAATCTTCTGACCAGCACCGCAGGTGTCTGTATCTCTCAGGCCTGGTTGACGCCAGTATGTCTTATGGTAGCAAGCGTGCAGTCCTATCACACAGTCTCAATCCTAGATGGAACTCCATAGCATCATGATTTATCGTCCTCATCGACATCATCATCATGGCATTGTAAAAACTGTGCCATCTTCTATGATCATTAAAGTAGCGTAGAAAATGGAAACACACACAAAAAAAGAAAAGAAATGAAAAAGAAAAGGTGAGCACAAAGGTAACCTCCTGAGTGCAATGATCCTAAAAAAAGAGTTGGTGGGGTCTTCATAGCAGAGTTCTTATCATCATCAAGTCGTTCAGAGATCTGTCTTGGGTATTTTTTGTTTTTTTGTGTTGGATCAATAAGTCTGGCTATTTCTTTTTATGCATACAGGTACCATTGGTGGTTAGGAAAATGAAAATGCTCTACTGCATGATATTATATTGCATCATAGTGCCAATTCAGGGCAGACACGTTTATGAATCAGTTCACACACACACACACACACACACACACACACACACACACACAACACACACACACACACACACACACACACACAACACACACACACACACACACACACACACACACACACACACACAAACACATACACAAACAAACAGACAAACGAACAAACAAACAAACAAACAAACAAATAAACAAAAACGTGTTGGCTGTAACCGAATATAATCTACATGAAATGATTAACCTTTCAAGAGGCGAAATTTTATACGCATTAAACTACACATTCACAAATGCCAATGCTGAAGATTTGGAAGTCTAATATTTGGACTGAAAATCTTTGACGGACATTAATTTTATTCTTTTGCATGGAAGAAATTCTGACAGAGAGTTTATGCATACTTGAAGGATTACTAAGACAATTTAGCTTACTTGGAAAACAACGTTTTTGTTCACTGACGCTTATCAACTTAGAAAAAGAAATCGAAAGGAATTAGTTTGAAGCATTTCTGGCACCCTACAAGACCGCCACAGACATGATAGGGCTTTACATTGGCATCAAAATGAGCAGCAGCAGAAAAGATTCTGGCAGGCAAACCATGGAAGCCCAAATTCTGATGTCTGATGGACAGACCACACCACCCATCATGCCGACTTGTTGCCATAGTCATGGTGATCGTTGTTGTCAGACTTCGCAAGCCATCAGACTTGAAAGTCAATGTTTTAACATCGAAAATGAAAGTTTGGCATGCTCATCTTTCACGACGTATTTATATATCCTACAATGAGAAAGAAAGGAAGAGATTAAGAGGGACAGCATGGCTGGAAACAGACACACTGAAAAACAGACTGGAGAAGATCCAAAAAAAAAAGAGAGAGGGAGAGTGAGAGAGAGGGCGAGAGAGAGAGAGAGAGAGAGGGAGAGAGAGATAGAGAAAGAAAGAGAGAGACAGAGAGGGAGAGAGAAAGAGAAAGAGAGAAAGACAGAGAGAGAGAAACAGAGACAGAAAGAAAGAGAGAGCGAGAGAGAGAGAAAGAAAGAGAGAAAGAGAGAGAAAGAGAGCAAGAGCGAGAGCGAGAGAGAGAGAAAGAGAGAGAGAAAGAGACAGAGAAAGAGAGAGAGAGAGAGAGAGCGAGAGAGAAAGAAAGAAAGAGAGAGACAGAGAGGGAGAGAGAGAGAGAAAGAAAGACACAGAGACAGACAGAGACAGAGACAGAAAGAGAGAGAGAGAGAAAGAAAGAGAGACAGAGAGAGAGAGACAGAGAGAAGACAACGACATAGTTGCCAATCTGCTGAGATAGCGACTGTCTACCAGTCATTCTCTGTCTCTGAAAGCTAACGTAGCTAACGTAAAATCAATAATCATTTTCTCTCCGTCTCTGTCTCCCTCTGCACTGTCTATTGTGGCAGCCATGGGGACCAAAGGAAAGAATTGACATTAGGAAAAGATTGAAGCAGGAAACGGAAGGAGGATGCGGAACTTCCGGTGGCTAATTAGGACAGAGGCTTCAGACACACATTTTTGGTTTGTTAAAGGTGATGCTAACAATACTCAGCACGCAGCACTGCCAATGCCACGGTATTTTTTGACTGGCTGAAGTAGATAGAAAACATGACCTGATTAAAAAAAAAAGACTACAGTTTTATCTGTGATATATGCCACATTTGTTAGTTTTACGCTAATGCTCTACCCATATTAACTACAAATTGTTTGTTTATCCTTGGGCATAAATGAAACATTAAGATCAAAGGGTTAATGCACAGTTATTACACAACACTGAACACAACTGTGTCTTCTGAACTGTTTCAAAACAATATGTTTACTACTGAGCTTGTGTCAAAGTATTTGGACTGCAAATATAATATAAAATCACAACGTTTTTCTTTAGTCTTGATGTACGTCCTTACTTAGCGACAGATCAGTGTCTACTAAGCAAGTAAAAAATATTTGTTGGCGTTTCCTTGGAACATCATAATGCAATCTTAATCACGATCTTTTAGCAAGAAAATGAAAACAGAGATAGACAGATAGAGACAGAGACACACACAGACATACCATCTCACTCTTTATTCATATCTGTATTATCTGACTTGTTCCAAAATAACACAAACACAAGTGTTGATATCAAACCGTTTTATTCAATATTCATTTCACTCAACTGTGAAATCAAACAGCAAGAGGTAAAGACGTCAAGAACATTCTAATCATATATAAATTAATAGTAACAATCAACACATAAACAAAATGGTACTTCTACACATTGTGCTATATTGAGTCTCCAGTCCCTATATGTAGTAATTGGTCCTGTAGAAAACTGATGGCATTTATCTTTGTATTCCCTGATTGGTTGGGAAAGGTGAATTACCCATGATATATATTTTCCATGTGAATTACCCATGATATATATTTTCCATAATATCAATACACAGCCTTGACAGTCATGCTCGATTCGCTTTTGAATAAATCATGACGATAGTGCTCGGCAAGCTGAATGATGATTGGTCACTGTACTCAGTGAAACTGATGGATTGTACAGTATTTCTAATGCAAAATAACCCTTTGACTCCCACGCCTTATCCACCAACATTCTGCATTGTCAACCATGCTAGCAAAGCAAAAACTTAACCCTTTGATTCCCTCAACTTTTCCACCAGCTTCCTGCAGGAAGCTGGTGGAAAAGTTGAGGGAATCAAAGGGTTAAGTTTTTTGCAGTTGGTAAATAGGGTGCGGGAGTCAAAGGGTTAAACATTTATTTCCCCATGGAGAAATACGATTTCATTCATGTATGGTTTTTAAAACCAGTGAATTAATGATGGATTCTTTTGAACGTAAAGGCATGTTTTTTTTTAATAGTGTACATGGCCTTATACTTGCTTACAGGAACTCTGATGAAATAGTGTAATGCAATGTCACACAATCATAATGCAGAATGATGACATAATAATCTGATGTATTTACAAACATGAGCAAACCTTGGTCAGCGAAGTAATAATCATTCTAGAGTACGAATGACAAATTTACATTCCATAAGATTGACACCAACTAAAGCGATGATCCAAACAATGAAAATCATCACTGTCTCACTTGCACAGGTCAATTTCATTCTAGATTAATGAATCATATTACCACTACCAGATACATCGATCATGTACTTGGATTCATCACACATTACATTTCAATAAATTGATAAATAGCAAGTAAATATATTCGGCATAATCCATTGATTGTAATGTTCTGAACATTTCTTAAAATATACCGAATGATGTACTTCAAAATCAGTCAAATAGACCATGTTCAGATGATCGAACAATACATGAGGAAATCATGTTTCCCTTCATTTGATAACACTAAGAAATCAATGTTTAATACACAGTTTAAAACTATAAAAAATGAGATCAAATGTACTCTAGTAACCAGACCCCTCAATGTCACTGGCTTCAGACTAACATACAGATAACAGGGTAAAACTCTCAGAGCTGCATAGACTACTCTAAAACACACACCCACATACAGGAATCTAAAAACACACCCATATTGCATAAATTGTGCACACTCACGTTTAGCACACCAAACACAAACCCACACCACGAGTGGTAAGCACAGGAAGAATGCACATGAAATTACGTTTGTCCTTTTAAGGATGACACTTCGTCAGTAGGGCCATGGGCGAATGGGTCAAACTGATAACAAAGAACACCAACTCAAAGAGCACATACAAGTAAAATGTATTTTTTTAAAAATCCCAAGGTCAAACCGCATAAAAATTCCAAGGTCAAACCGCACAATTATTTAATATACGAGGCTTTACAGTTCACTGATTTCAGCTGAGAATAAATGAGTCAATCATGTATCAAGCTTTTTGAAATTAATTCCAAATCAAATCAATCGCAGGACAATTCGTGATCTATAAGTATTGGTTATCAACACAACCTGGAGAAGCTCAAAACAGAGACGAATGGCTGTAATACTAAACACACAGTCCTGCAACATTTACATAAATAGTATGTCAAAGTCAGGAGATATGTACATCAAAAATTATAACCAACACTCTTCACAGCCCAAAATAAAAGTGGATAGGGGAAGGAGGAACAGTAGTGTAATATACAACCGTAGTACAGGTGTATCTGGCACATTTTCAATCAAAACCTTCATCATGATTAAAAAAAATGGTGATACATAACTTTACAGCGTATGTACATGTGTGTGCACATTGACAGAAATGTGGACGTAGTACAATGTCTTTAAGAGAAAGTAGGACAGACAAAAGAAAGAAAGAGAGAGGGGGGGGGAGGGAGAGAGAGATATAGACAGCGAAAGAAAAAGAGAGAGAGAAAGAGAGAGAGAGAAAGAGAAAGAAAGAGAGAGAGAAAGAGACAGAGAAAGAGAGAGAAAGAGAGAGAGAAAGAGAGAGAGAAAAGAGAGGAGAGAGAGAGAGAAGAGAGAGAGAGAAAGAGAGAGAGAAAGAGAGAGAGAGAGAAAGAGAGAGAGAAGAGAAAGAGAGAGAAGAGAGAGAGAGAAAGAGAGAGAGAAAAAGAGAGAAAAAGAGAGAGAAAGAGAGAAAGAGAGAAAGAGAGAAGAGAGACTTCAATGTTTTTAAACAAAGCAGCGAAAAACAAAATCAAGTTTATCAAGAAAAAAGATCCAGCTGGTATTTAGTTCAGTGTAATATATCTGGATGCATTTACAGACTCAACAACGAAAGCTTGGCGAAACCCCTAAAAGATAACACAACCTAAGATAGAGGACTGACATTTTGGTAACCTCTGACAACAGCCAGCCTATTCCCAGAGTTTCCACGTACCACGCTCAGGAATAACCACTCGTACAACACGACGAACAGTCAGACCTATAATCAGCAATGAGTCAAAGCTGTATCATTTGATTCATAAGACAGACACCTGACTTGACGTTATCATACATTATCATCATCATGTGCCCTGCCACTTGGGTTGGCGATCATGGCCCTCCACACGAATCTGTCCCTTGTCGCTGCTAGTACTTCTCCCTCCCTCTCTGTCATCAGCCATCCTCCAAGTCCGTCCAATATTTTCTCCCTGGGTCTACTAGTGTTCTCTTTCCCTCAGCTCTCCTGTTGTGACCAGGTGCTCTAATTTCTCTTTCCCATGAATGCCCCTAAAATGTCGCTTGTCTTTCTTAATTTTTTTCATTAATGATCTTCTTGAGTCTGCCTCCTTCAAGACTGTCTCGTTTGTTTGTTTTGTGTTTGTTTTTTCTTTTGTGTTTTTTTTGGTTTTGTTTTTGCTGTCCATGCATCCTACTGAACGTATCTATCTTAGAAATTCATTATTGACGTGATTATCAACAAAGAACAAAATACGTCAGCTTTTCTTTCAATCAGAAAAATGCTTATTGTTCAATTGGCCACCACAGAACAATCACATTATTTTTCAAACAAGTAGTGAGGAGTGACTGTTCCTGTCTACAGAAATGGCATATGAAGTAATGAACACAAAATCTCAAACCATTACACTTTGTACACTGTTTTGGCAAGGAATAAATGAACGTTGTTATGAATGTGTTGAAACTCGCCTGTCATGATTATGTACAAAAGAAGATTGGTCAATGTTCTATACATAAAATAATACAAACCAAGAATAAATTAAGCAAATTACTTCTCAGGATTTTACGCTCAATATATAAACACATCATGCATACTTTAACATAAAACAGTGTGTGTGTGGTGGGGAGTGTGTTGAGTGAGAGAGAGAGAGAGACAGGGACAGACAGACAGACAGAAGAGAGACAGACAGACAGACAAAGACAGAGACAGAAGAGACAGAGACAGACAGAGAGAGAGACAGAGAACAGAGAGCTAACGATACACTTGCTAATATGCTGAGCTGGCGACAATATCTTTCAAGTCATTCTCTGTCACTGGTGGGTTAAGGTAGCTAACGTGAAATCGATAATCACTTACTCTCAGCTCTCCCCTGTCTAGGGGTAGGCAGCCATAAAGACTGAAGCAAAAGGAATGACATTAGAGAAGAAGAGCTGAGCAGGAACCGGAAAGAGGATTCGGAACTTCCGGTAGCTAATTAGGACAGAGGCTTTGGCCACTAGTCTGGCTCGGTTAGAAAGGTGATAGACATTTGCTAAAACACGCAGCATGTAACATACCACTGCCATCGTTTCTCTGATTGGCTTGAGTTTGTTTAAGCATCACTTAAAATTTTTGTATGTGCCATCTGTGTGAATTTCATGCTGAGATAAACATTTACAGCGCAAGAGTGCAGTGTACGCATAATTATTTCTGATTTGCCCGTAAAGCCCTTTGAGGTAAAATCCATTATAAACGTCTTTGAGAGTTTCAAACCTGAGTTAAACAAACAAACAAACAAACAAACAAACAAACAAACAAAACAAAACAAACAAACAAACAAAAGTTACTTAAGATGTAACTTAAGAATTTCAGCTGTGTTCTGGACTGGGCAATTTTACTTCATCTTATTTGAAAAAAAACAAAAAAACAAAGACGTGTAGGCTTACAATACATTTTGTGTATAGTGTGATTGTCACTCTGTGCCAGTGACGTCAAATCAGATACCTCTAGAATGTTTAGCAATAATTCTTATACAACAATTATAAATAAACTAATCTTCAATAGTCCTCTCTTTTCTGTAGGAAAATGAGAGAGGGTGAAGGAGAGAGAGAGAGAGAGAGAGAGAGAGAGAGAGAGAGACAGACAGACAGACAAACAGACAGACAGACAGCAGAGGAGAGAGAGGGGGGTGAGAGGGAGAGAGAGAGGAGGGGTGAGAGAGAGAGAGAAAGAGAGACAGAGACAGAGAGAGACAGACAAGACAGAGACACAGAGAGAGGTAATATACACAGACAGGGAAACCAGGCAAATAATCATTAATACAATCCATGATACATTACATTATTGTTTACCACTTGTTTTATACACTTGTCAACACAATGAACTCTAACAGCATCGTGTATATGTTGTCATCATGAAAAAAAAAAATGCTGCCCAAAATCATGCACATTTAAACAAAGTCATTGAGTGGTCAACACAATTCACTATAACCAGCATGCCACTAATCATCATATCTTTAGCTACAGTCTTCTTCTTGCTCTGTCTTCCTCTCTCTTACTCTGTCCTCTCTTCGTCTCTCTCTCTGTCTCTGTCTTTTTTGTTCTCTCTCTCTTGTCTCTCCTCTCTCTCTGTTCTCTTCTCTCTCTCTCTCTCTGTTCTGTTCTCTCTCTCCTTGTTCTCTCTCTCCTCTCTCTCTCTCTCCTCTCTGTTCTCTTCTCTGTTTCTCTCTCTCTCTCTCTCGTCTCTCCCGTCTCCTCTCTCTCTGTTCTCTCTCTCTCTGTCTCTCTCTCTCTCTCTCTCCTCTCTCTCTCTGTTCTCTCTCTCTCTCTGTCTCTCTCTCTCTTTCTCTCTCTCTCTCTGTTCTCTCTCTCTCTGTTCTCTCTCTCTCTCTGTTCTCTCCTCTCTCTCTCTCTCTCTCTGTCTCTCTCTCCTCTGTTCTCTCTCTCTCTCTCTGTTCTCTCTCTCTCTCTGTCTCTCTCTCTGTCTCTCTCTCTGTCTTCTCTCTCTCTGTCTCTCCTGTCTTCCTCTTTCTCTCTCTCTGTTCTCTCTCTCTCTCTCTGTCTCTCTCTCTCTCTCTCTCTCTCTCTGTCTCTCTCTCTCTCTCTGTTCTCTTCTCCTCTCTCTCTCTCTCTCTCTGTCTCTCTCTCTCTCTCTCTTCGTCTATCTCTTCTTCTCTCCTGCTCTCTCTAGTCTCAATCTCCTCTCTCTGTCTCTCTCTCTCTCTTCTGTCTCTCTCTCTCTCTCTTTGTCTCTTCTCTCTCTCTATCTATCTATCTATCCCTCTCAACAAATCATCTGAATCTCTCTCTCTCTCTCTCTCTCTCTCTCTCTCTATCTATCTATCTATCATATCTATCTATCTATCTATCTATCTATCCCTCTCAACAAATCATCTGAATCTCTCTCGCTCGCTCTCTCTTGAGAATAGACACACATACACACACAGACAGATACACACACACACATACAGATCCTCCCCCCCCCCCACACACAGACTCATTCTCCTATCGCATATATAATTCATAATTTCACAATACACAAAAGTTATTTCAAACAAATCAATGAGCACACACAAAAAATCGATCGTCTAATACTATGAAATGCGTTATCTACAAATCATGTCCCTTTGCGGGCAGTGAAGGACATACAAGCCGTCATATGACAAAGTTAACTAGCACTGCCAAACTGTCTCCTTTCGTGTTGCTTTGAATGACCATTCTGGATTTAATTCCAGGCAGTCAAGCACACGAGAGACACATCCTAGCTGACATAAATTACATGTTAGAAACTTTGACATGTCTCTGTTCATCAAAATGAATCTTGTTCATTAATTGAATCTCTGTTCATCAAAATGATTCTACTAGTTATCACAACATTCACATTCATGTTTATCAAGGTATGCACACTCAGCTCTCACAAATCAAAAAAGTACCCCTGTTTTTTTGCATGTATGATAAACAATGATGTCTCTTGCAAATGTATGTCTTAGGTAGATAAGACAATATCTACCACACTGTATAAACACAATCTATCAGCCTGGGCTTGAAGACTGAGGACACTTTCAAGAGTACATACATTGTTATATAGTAGTTGCCATCTCTTAAAAATGTCCAACTGTATATATAGTCAGTGTCTCTTTTGTTTATACAGAGAGCCGATATCTCTCACACAGTGCATTTCAAGAACAGGACGACCAACAGCACTCCAGTTCTTTTGTGAGTGCTCTCTCTCTCTCACACACTCCCCTTCAAGAACAGGACGACCAACAGCACTCCAGTTCTTTTGCGAGTGCCTCTCTCTCTCACACACTGCATTTCAAGAACTAGACGACCAAGAGCACTCCATTTTTTTTGTCTGGTCAGTCTGATAAAAGCAGCTGTGTATACCGGAGCTTAAGTACCGGACGGTCCATTCAGCTTAATGTCACTTAGTCACGAAGTCCACTTGGCAACACCAGACTTCCTTAGACCATTCGGCTGAATGTCACCTGATCAGGATGACCACTTGGATCAGGCCATAATTCTCGAGTGGACAGCTGGAAGAAACGCCATGGAACACAGCAGGGCTTTTTAGTTATCGGCAGCGTGCCAAGGTCGTGGACAAGGTCACGGATGATAACAGCACTGGTCGGCACCGTGACACTCTGGTATGCATTATCTTTGTCTCTGCGTCTCCTGAGCAACTGGACGGTGGGTCCAGAATGTGGAGTCCATCAGTGCAAAGAGGAAAACAAAATTCTGGCAACACACTGTGCAGGTGAACTTAAGTGGTGGGAAGGCAAGAGATATTCCATCAGGAGAGTGCTGTCCATCCATTTTTAACCCTTTGACTCCCCACCCTCTCCATCAGCATCCTACACTGTCAACCATGTTTACAAAACAAAACAAACAAAAAAAAACGTAACCCCTTGACTCCCTCACCTATCCACTAGATTCCTGCAAGGAAGCTGGTCGGATAGGGTGAGGGAGTCAAAGGGTAAGTTTTTGCAAATGGTGGATTGTTTGAGGGAGTCAAAGGGTTCAGTTTTTGCAATTGGTGGATAGGGTGAGGGAGTCAAGGGGTTATTTTTTTTGCGATTGGTGGATAGGGTATGGGAGTCAAAGGGTTAACGTTCAAATAAAATCCAAGTCAGGCATGAACATAGAGGTGGGCTGAAAAATATCAGTC
>JAPXFY010000012.1:92281887-92284387 GCA_030674185.1 Monoplex corrugatus | reverse complement strand
TCCCTGGCAAAGCAAAGTGCCATGCTAACTGTGTCCCTGGTAAAGTCCCCATGCTAGTTGTGTCCCTGGCAAAGTGCCATGCTAATTGTGTCCCTGGCAAAGTGCCATGCTAATTGTGTCCCTGGCAAAGTGCCCATGCTACTCGTGTCCCTGACAAAGTACCCCCATGCTACTCGTGTCCCTGGCAAAGGCCCATGCTAGTTGTGTCCCTGGCAAAGTCCCTCGCTATTTGTGTCCCTGGCAAAGTCCCATACTAGTTGTGTCCCTGGCAAAGTACCCCACGCTAGTCATGTCCCTAGCAAAGTAACCCCACGCTAGTCGTGTCCCTGGCAAAGTACCCCCCTGCTAGTCGTGTCCCTGGCAAAGCACCCCCATGCTAGCCATGTCCCTGGCAAAGTACCCCCATGCTAGTCATGTCCCTGGCAAAGTACCCCCATGCTAGTCGTGTCCCTGGCAAAGTACCCCCCTGCTAGTTGTGTGTCCCTGGCAAAGTACCCCCATGCTAGTCGTGTCCCTGGCAAAGTATCCCCATGCTAGTCGTGTCCCTGGCACAGTATCCCCATGCTAGTCGTGTCCTTGGCAAAGTACTCCCACGCTAGTCGTGTCCCTGGCAAAGCACAACACAATTCCATGCTAGTTGTGTCCCTGGCAAAGTACCACAGTTGTGTCCCTGGCATGTACTAAACAGCCCCATGCTAGGTATGTCCCTGGTAAAGTCCCAAACAGTGTCATGCTAGTTGTGGGTGTCCCTGGCAAAGTACGCACAATACCATGCTAGTTGTGGACAGATTTAGCATGGGTGCAGGTTTTGGAAAGTTATCCTACATTCTTCCTTTCCTCACTCTTTCTCGTTCTTCTTGTTCTTCTTGTTCTTGTTCTTTTTGTTTTTGTTCTTCTTCTTGTTCTTGTTCTTTTTGTTCTTGTTCTTGTTCTAGTTGTTGGTTTTTGTTCTTGTTCTTGGTTTTTGTTCTTGTTCTTGTTGTTCTTGTTCTTGTTGTTGTTGTTGTTCTTGTTGTTCTTGTTCCTTTTGTTCTTGTTCTTCTTGTTCTTGTTCTTGTTCTTCTTCTTCTTGTTCATCTTGTTCTTCTTCTTATTTTTGTTTTTGTTCTTGTTGTTGTTGTTGTTCTTCTTCTTCTTCTTGTTCTTCTTGTTGTTCTTCTTCTTGTTGTTGTTGTTGTTGTTCTTCTTCTTGTTCTTGTTGTTCTTCTTGTTGTTCTTCTTGTTCTTGTTGTTCTTCTTGTTCTTGTTCTTCTTCTTCTTCGTGTTCGTCTTCTTTTCCTCCTCCTCCTCTTCCTCCTCCTTCTTCTTCATGTTCGTCTTCTCCTCTTCCTCCCCCTCTTCCTCCTCCTCTTCCTCCTCCTCCTTCTTCTTCTTCTTCTTCTTCTTCTTCCCCTCTCTCCAAAAAAGGGAGAAAATAAAGCTACTAGACTGATAACACTTATAGTGAAGGAGATCGATCGCTGGATCCTCTCTTCAGTGTGTATTCTTCCATTTCACAGAGCTATTTGACTATCACTCGATGGCACGAAGAGGGGAGGGGGAGAGGGAAAGAGGGTGAATGGCACTTCTGGGTCTTGACCTTGGTTGGTTTTTTTTTTTGTTTTTTTTTTCCCAGCTGCAGATTTCAGCGTGAACAAACATACACTCAAGTCGCGTTCCTCCGTCGGTGTGGCGTCGTATTTAGTTGGTTGGTTGGTTGGTTTGGTTGAGTTTTTACGTCGACAGGTAAAATGGCCGACGGGGATAACCATCCCAGGGAAGTGGGGGAAGGGGGACTTATCTAATCCTACACTGACACCACCGGAACAATAATGATATTAAGATGGGACAATGAGAAGGCCAGTTTTAATGGATGGGCTTATCTAATCCTATACTGACACCACCAGAACAACAATGATATTAAGATGGACAATGAGAAGGCCAGTTTTAATGGATGGGCTTATCTAATCCTATACTGACACCACCAGAACAACAATGATATTAAGATGGGACAATGAGAAGGCCAGTTTTAATGGATGGGCTTATCTAATCCTATACTGACACCACCAGAACAACAATGATATTAAGATGGGACAATGAGAAGGCCAGTTTTAATGGATGGGCTTATCTAATCCTATACTGACACCACCAGAACAACAATGATGTTAAGATGGGACAGTAAGAAGGCCAGTTTTAATAGATGGGCTTATCTAATCCTATACTGACACCACCAGAACAACAATGATGTTAAGATGGGACAGTAAGAAGGCCAGTTTTAATGGGGAGACTTATCTAATCCTATACTGACACCACCAGAACAACAATGATATTAAGATGGGACAGTAAGAAGGCCAGTTTTAATGGATGGGCTTATCTAATCCTATTCTGACACCACTAGAACAACAATGATGTTAAGATGGAACAGCGAAATGGCCAGTTTTAATATAGCGCACCCCGGGATTCGAACCCACAACCATTAGCATGTGAATCCGACGCTCAAACCAACTGAGCTACTGGGGCC
>JAPXFY010000012.1:92266887-92274387 GCA_030674185.1 Monoplex corrugatus | reverse complement strand
TGTGTTGTTATTTTTTTTTTTTTTTTTTTCAGCCGGGATCGACCTGGCGTTTCGCTTAACTGCGTACGTGTTTTACATGTCTAACGGGCAACATCACTGTAGGATTACTTATGAGTTCACTTTTGGTTCCCCTCTGCCCAGATCCACTTGAGCTCCTTTCTGCGCCCTGCTCGCTTTAAGGCTTAGTCCTCTCTTCCGAAATGCGAGTTTCATGAAGATGCATAAGCGGAGGTGCCACAAACCTACTGCCCGACCTCTAGCGAAGATTTTGAAACCCACAGACATGATTGACTCAAGGGCTGCAAGACGGCGTTTTTTCGTCTTGTAGATATGTCTCTTCCATTCTGCTTCGTATGCACAGTGATTCATCAGATCTTTTTCGAGATCAGAGTGAGAGCGATGTCTGTCTCATGCTGTCTTGCGATGACTGGTATTCCCACTCTGGGAGGCTGCGTACACCCAGTCGTACTGCCTCCATCCAGAAGACCTTTGGCAATGTGCTGGTGCATAAGCCCTTTCGGGCCGACTGTTTCGCCTGCTTTGTAAAACGTGTCTAGCAATTGGTGCTTTGGTCTAGGTTTTCGCAAACACATCTGCATCACTTTCAGAACTTGGTTGTGCCCGATGTATATCCTTCCTTGGGCTAGCGCTACTTTGCAAGAGCTTAGACATGTTCCACTTTTGTTTCTTCTGACAGAGCGACATGCTGGTCGTCTGCATTCCCATTTCACTAAGTTTGCATCGAGGGAGAGCAGGTCATATACAGATCTGAGGAGGAAGCTATCCTTATCATAACATATGATTTTATATACACATATATATATATATATCCCTACAAAGATAAGGAAAGCTGGCGAGGAGAAAAATAAAAGACCAGCCATGCTGTGTGTGTGTGTGTCTTTGGGCGGCCATCTGAATATTATTTTGTTGTTGGTAATTGTGGTGGTTATTGTTGTTATTATTTGAATCAGTTCGGAGTTGTTGGTTTTTTTGTTGGTTTTTTTCAGGAGAGATTCATGGCACTTGGATGGTTCCATTATGATCTCCACCCAAATCTGCCAGTAAGTATCTGGCAGACTCCCTGGCCCTGCGCAAAACCCTATTCGCTGACAAGGTTCTGAAAGGGGAAAGGGGAGTGAAGAACTACGAAACACTAAAATGAAACAACAGAATGATGGAAACATTAAGATGGACAGCGAAGAGGCCAGCTTTTTCATATTCATAAAATTCATATTCATATCATAGTTCACATTCATATTCATTTCTTTTTGTAACAGTGGATTTTTCCATGTGAAACTCGGGATGCTGTCCCCTTTGAAGCGCGTCGCCGCAGAGTAGCGCCACCTAACTTTTTATGAAGATTTCAGAAAGGCAAGAAGGCTAACTGGCCTTTAAGGGGAGGGACCTGGGAAATCAAACCTATCTCTCCAATGTTTTATACTAGGTCAGCAGAACGAATGCCCTACTCTTCACGAATTTCAATTGCCGAGAGATCTTTAGCGTGTGCAGGCCAGAAAGCACACGGGTCCAACTCATTGTTTCGTCCCCTTCTGAAGAACTAGATGTTCAGTTCGATTTTGTGTCTGAGATAGAGAGAGAGAGAGAGAGGAGAGAGAGAGAGAGAGAAGAGACAGACAGACAGACAGACAGACAGACAGACAGATCAGAGAGGGGGAAGGAGAGAGAGAGAGAGAGAGAGAGGAGAGATGCTCATGCTACCATGAAAAAAAAGGTCTCTATCTTTGAAAAAAAAACAACCGCACACACATAGTGCGAGGGCGGGGTCGGCGGCGGAAAAGAGAAGAGAAATGTAGCGTGGCAGGTAAGCGGTTAAAATCAAGGGCACAAACTCCCACAACTTCACGGATGACAAGAAACACGGTGACTCGGAACAAGACAATCTGCAGGATCACAAAACATTAACCTTTTGACTCCCCACACCTATCCACCAACAGAAAAACTTAACCCTTTGATTCCCCCCACCCTTTCACCAGTTTCCTGCAAGAGGGAAGCTGGTGGAAAGGGTGAGGGAATCAAAGGGTTAAGTTTTTGAGGAAAGGGTGAGGGAATCAAAGGGTTAAGTTTTTGCCTGCAGGAAGCTGGTGGAAAGGGTGGGGGATCAAAGGGTTAAGCTTTTGCTTTGCTAGCATGGTTGGCAATACAGGATGCTGGTGGACAGGGTGCGGGAATCAAAGGGTTAAAAGAACCGCGCACGCGCACGCACATGCCCTTGTATATTATGTACTCCCCCATCCCAACATACATCATTTTTTCCACTTCCTTTAGACCTGAAAGAAAAGGACTACCACTGCCCTTAATCGCTGCTAGAATCCCGTCACGCGAGTTTTTAGGGGCATATATGGCGGTTTCCAGTGTTTTTGTTTGTTGTCTAGGCGAAAGAATATAAACGAAACTAAGGTAACCAGATGATCTCGTAATCATAACAAAATATATATTGTAATTTATCGCATATCACTGATATATATTTCAGTCGTGTATGGCTTTGTGAACGAAGATCAAGAAGAGCAAGGTCCACATAGATTTCTCAGTACGTTCTTGGCTGACAAGGCCTATGTGAAATAGACAGTCCCTTCCACAACGAATGCCCGAAGAAAAGATCAGGTCTGACCACAGCCATTGCTGAAAGTAACACAAAATGATAACACAGTCTTTGCCTCCCAAAATAGGTTCAAGATGATCGTTAGTTATTGTTTTTGTTGCTGTTTGTGTTGTTGTTGTTGTTGTTTAAAGCCCAACCGACTGCGTAGAGCCATATCAGGGCTGTAACCGTTTCAAAACATACACAATACTTAAACAGGAAAAAAAAAAAGGAACAGAAAATTAAGTACACATACCATACCCATACATTCGTGCACATAATCTAAGGAGATGCCCCTAGCGTCCAATTTATCACACAGGGGAGTTTAAAAAAGGCATAAATACAAATTTAAACATAACTAAGGACACTAAAAGTGTATATAAACGGCTTAAATTACCTCAAATTTCTTCCGCATATCACATTTTCCTAGAGCCAAAAATGAACTCAAAACATGTACCCAATTATCAATCCTACGAGAAAAGCACGTAAGACTTTATCGAACACATACAGGAAAAGGACCAGCAAGGCAGAAAATGATAGGAAGAAATTACAGGAAGCAAAAGAACAAGGCAGATACACAGCGAGTGACAGAAAAGAGGAAATTTCTAGCACAGAATTTCCAGAAGGTGGGGATACTAATTTCTACTCAAAGAGCCCTCGGCATCCCCACGGGTGGGGGGGGGGGGGGGGAAAGGGGTATTGAAGATGATTGACTTGGTTACAGCAGGAATATATACCTGTAGCTGTGGTACGTGATTCGACAATGACTTCAACGTGTTAAAAATGATTGCATGGGACGATAAGTTCGTTCCATGCTAGACCAAAGAACCGTAGGTATCATTTTCTTTGGCTAGGGAGAAAAGTGACAAAATGGTTCAGACCTTCGTCTGCCAATAACTAAACTTAAGGTTCCAGGGGTCGCTCCTCGTCCTTTGGAAGGGGACGAAAGGACCAGTGTACCTTCTGGCTGCGCAAGCTAAAGATCCCATGGCAGTTGAAAATCGTGAAGAGCAGGGCACTGCCCGGTTGCCTTGGTATAAAACATTGCAGAGATAGGTTGATTTCCCAGGTCCCACCCCTTGAAGACCGAATAGCCTTCTTGCCTTTCTGAGTCTTGGTAAAAAAGGAAAGTGAATATGAATATGAATTTGAAGTGAGGGAGAGGGGATGGGCGCCGCCCGCGTGGTGCAGGCCCCGGGAAAAGTTGAGGTTTCTCCCACCTCACTCCTCTACGACCCCAGGATTATGGAACTATTTAGGTAGGACCTCAGGACCTGACCAGCTCATGGGTTTATGTGCAGGCTAAGGCGTGTGCCGTGATCATTCTGGATTTTCTCCATCACATGGCACCTGTGATGTTAGTCATCATCATTATGAAGTGCCCTGCCGCATGGCATTGGCGATCATGGCCCTCCATATGTATCTATCCCTTTTTTGCTGCATGCACATCTTCCACCCTCTCTGTCTTCAGCCACCCTGCAAGTCCGTCCAATATTTTTCCCAGGGTCTACCTGGTGCTCTCTTTCCCTCCAGCTTTCCTTTTGTGACCAGGTGCTCCAATTCCCCTTTCCTCATAAAATGGCCTATAAATGTTACCTGTCTTTTCCTAATCTTCTTGTGTCTACCTCCATCAAGATTGTCTCGTTTGTTTTCCTGCTGTCCATGGAACTCTCAACATTCTTCTTAGAAACCACATCTCGGCTCAGTCTTGTGACGTTAGTGCATATGTAATTCATTCCGAGCGCGGAGACGTCATCTTGAGAAACAGAATTGAAATTGAATTGAAATTGAAATTCTTTTGGCTAGACCACCGCTCGGAATTAGTAGTGGCTAGTCCTTTTTTTGCAGGTCCTTGACTTTCTCCAGGGCTACCAAACACCAAGGACTCTCTGATATCCCTAAACATGACCACAAAAGGACGGCAACAGCTGACTACCAGTCATCTTCATCATCAGATACGGATGAAAGCGAGTCGGAGGTGAAGGCAGGAGTACAGTCATCATCAGACACGGTTGAAAGAGAGAGAGAGAGAGAGGGGGGGGGGAGGCGTGCGGGCGTGGGAGTGGGGGAGGATGAAGGAAGGGGGGAGAGGAGGGGAAAGAAGAGGTAATGCGCCGTCATCAGATACGGATGAAAGAAGAGAGGGAGAGAGAGAGAGAGAGAGAGAGAGAGAGAAGAGAGAGAGAAAAGAGAGAAAGAGAGAGAGAGAAAGAGAGAGAGACAGACAAACAGACAGAGACAGAGACAGAGACAGAGAGAAAGAGAGAGACAGAGAGAGAGCCAAGAGAGAGAGAGAGGAGAGAGAAAGAGCCAGACAAAGACAGAGACAGATAGAGAGACAGAGAGACAGAGACAGAGACACGGACAGACAGAGACAGAGACAGAGAGACGGACAGACAGAGACAGACACAGAGAAAGAAAGAGAGAGAGAGAGAGAGAGACCGAGACAGAGACAAAGACACAGAGAGAGACAGAGAGACACACAGACAGACAGACACACAGACAGAGACAGAGACAAAGAGAGAGACACGAAGAAAATCGGGGGGGGGGGGGGGGGGAGAAGGGGGAGGTAAGGGGGGTGACGGTTAAATCAAGTTGTCTATATAAAGAAAGTTCAAAAGACTCCCCCCCCACAACCCAATTTGTCAGGGGCTCGGCACGGTCCTGTGATTAATTAAACAACTGGGAGAGCTGAGAGAGAGAGAGAGAGACGGGATTTACACGTTCCCTGAAAGCGTTACGAGATGGTCTCACGGCGGCGTCCCAGGTAATGCTGACATAAAGGCCACAAGAGAGGGGAGGGGGGTAGGGGAGGGAGGGGGTAGGGGGAAGAGGGAGTAAGGTACGGAGGGAGAGGGGGGGGTGTGGGTGGGTGGAACAGAGGGATAGATATTCTTAACAAAGTGGATGTCCTCCCCCTTCCCGAGGCCCAACCACAGATGTCTGTGGGCCCAACTAGTACATTGCCTGGAAGAGAAGAAAAGGGCGAGAGAATCCAGGCTTATCAAGCAAAGAGAAGAAATGGGGGAGAATCCAGGCTTATCAGCGACGAGAAGAAAGAGAAGGGCTGGGTGGGGGGTGGGGGGGTTTGTAGGGAGATTCCAGACTTATTAGCAGCTTTCCAAAGAGTATCCAGATGCATCGTGTTAATGAAGCTTCTGCTCCTGGCGTCTCCGTGTCTACCGTAAGCTTGTCATCTCAGAACTGTGCTCTGATGACAGTCTGTGGCCGCGGTATCCCCATGATGTCTATACATAATCTGGGCGGTGATGGAGTCGCCCACGATAAGATAAAAATTAACTCGCCCCACATAAAGGACCAATTCCCTTTCTTTTTTCTCTCTAGAAGAGAATCTGGCGCGTCAATTTGAAGCTGGTAGTGATCCACATTGACTCGCAGAACCTTGATGGATTAGAAGAGTCATCACCCGTGTCAGATCGTCCTAAACTGGCGTGAGGGTACTTGATGAACTCATCATCATTATCATCATCATCATCATCATCATGCGCCCTGCCACATGGCGTTGGCGATCATGGCCCTCCATATGTATCTATCCTTTGTTGCCGCAAGCACATGTTCCACCCTCTCTGTCCTCAGCCACCCTGCAAGTCCGTCCAATATTTTCTCCCTGGGTCTACCTGGTGCTGTCTTTCCCTCCAGCTTTCCTGTTATGACCAGGTGCTCTAATTCCCCTTTCCTCATAAAATGGCCTATAAATGTTGTCTGTCTTTTCCTAATCTTCCTTATGAACTTGATGAACTACTGCCCTGAAAGTTGCAGCAAAGCTTTCGTCAGCTAGCTGTGTTTGTGATTCGTCCTTTCGTTAACTTTACGATTTATTTTACCAGTCGCCGTGGTGTAGTGGTTAACGCAATGGACTACTGACTGGAAGGTTGAGGGTTCGAATCCCCATCAGTCCCTTCAAAAATCATTGTGGGATTTTTCGGCTCGAACCGGCTCCTACCCAGCGTTGGGCGTGCTATGGGCTCTTTGGGAAGACTGGGACCACACAGTCGAGTCTCATCCACTTCACGGATTCATCATTGAGGGTGTTGCTCAAATCTTCTGACCAGTACCGCAGGTGTCTGTATCTCTCGGGCCTGGTTGGCGTCAGGATATATTATGATAGTAAGCGTAGAGTACAGCCCTGTCACGCAGTCTCAATCCTAGATGGAAATCCATAGCAACGTGATTATCATCCTCGTCGACATCATCATCATCATCGCATTGTAAAAAAGTGTGCCAGCTTCTGGGGCCATTATTGCGGCGCAGAAAATGGGACGGAAAAAAAAGAGGTGAGCGCAAAAGTAACCTTCCTGAGAGCAATGATAACAAAAAAACAAAACAAAAAAACTTCATGATATTTTTTTCATGGAGTATTGCTCCATACTTATTTTGGCCCTGGAACACAGCCGTGACTACAACAAAAACATCAGCTTTCACTGTTGTGACTGTCTACCATGCAATGTCCTCAGAACCTGTCACGTTAGGACTCAACAGAACCTTCATCAAGGTTACGGTGACCTTGAGAACTACAGACATTTGCATCGCTCCGTCAGAGGTTTTGTAAAAAATAGGAGATTGCTAAAAACAGCCATCCCTAGATTTTGAGAGCTACAGACATTTGCATCGCCCTGTAAGAGGTTTTGTATAGAACGGAGATTGCTAAAAACAGCCATCCCTATTTCTGGAAAATTGATAGAATGGCTTTGCACGCCTTGCTGGTTCATTCGCCTGTATGTGTTCGATAAACTCTTACGTATTTTCTCTTAGGATTGATAAGCGAGTACACGGATAAAGTGCATTTCTGGCTCTAGGGAAATGAGATGTGCAGAAGTAATTTCAGGAAATTTAGGCCCCTATTTATATAATTATATTTTAGCGTGATTAGTTATGTTTAA
>JAPXFY010000012.1:92251887-92261887 GCA_030674185.1 Monoplex corrugatus | reverse complement strand
ACAGAGACAAAGAGAGAGAGAGAGAGAGACAAAATGAGGAAGACAGAGAGAGAGAGCAAGCGCACGCAGCGCCTGAGAGAGAGAGAGAGAGATGGTGAAAGAGAGAGAGAAAGAGAGAGAGAGAAAGAGAGAGAGAGAGCGAGCCAGAGACAGAGAGAATGAGAAACAGAGACAGAGAGACAAAGACAGAGAAACTCTGTGGTAATTTATTAAGGACTAGTGAGGATGGAATAAGCTTTGAGCTCAAGATGATGAATGCCGATATCGGCTCAAAGATGGTAAGCACCAGACTTGCAACCTTTGCGGTTCCTGAACGACAGTCTGGGGCGGAATTAATTAAGAAGATGAGAGAGAAGAGAGAAAAAAGAAAAAAGAAGAGAGAGAGAGAGAGAGACAGAGACAGAGAGAGAGAGAGAGAGGGAGAGAGAGGGGAGAGAGAGGGGAGAAAGAGAGAGAGGAGAATAGGACACAGAGAGAGAGGGGACACAGAACAGGACACCACGACACTATTACACCAAATCCTATCACCCCAGACACATAACACACACACACACACACAGGTGCCCAGATCATGGGGTGAGGGTTCCCGTTCCCTTAACACCCACCCTCCCCAACCCACAAGCTCTCTCTTCTCTCGGCTGTGTCTCTCATGTGATCCTCTGTGGTGCAGTCTTTCTGTGTTGTCGTCGTTCTCTCTTGTTCTCTTTTAACTCCTCTCTGTTCCGCCTCTCTCTCTTCCCTCATATCTCTGCCTGTCTTTTGTCTGTCTACTGTCTCCCTCTCTCTCTGTTGTGTGGTCTGTCTATTCTTTTGTCGTCTGTCTTCTTGTCGTCGTCTGTTCTCTTACTCTTCTGTGTCGCCAGTCTCCTCTATCTCTTTCTCTGTCTTTCTGTCTGTCTGACTGTCTGCCCCCCCCCCCCCCATCTTCTCTCTATCTCTTTGTCTCTGTCTTATTTCTCTGTCTGTCATTCTGCCTCTCACTCTTCTCTGTGGTTCTCTCTATATCTCTTTCTCTGTCTGTCTGTCTGTCTGTCTGTAAACTGTCTGCCCCCCCCCTGTTCCTCTCTACTATCCATCTGTGTTGCCTGTCTCCCCATCTCTGTCTCCGCTCCCTCATCTCTTTCTCTGTCTGTTCTGCTGTCTCCTCTATCTCTTCCTGTCTGTGCTGCCTATCTCCCACATCTCTTTCTCTTGTCTCCCTGTCTCCTCTATCTCTTTCTCTGTCTGTGTCTGCCTGTCTCCCTCTATCTCTTTCTCTGTCTGTTCTCTCTATCTCTGTTTTCTGTCTGTCCCTGTCCTCTCTATATCCTTCTCTGTCTGCCTGTCTCTCTATATCTCTTTCTCTGTCTGTGTCTGCTTCTTCTTTCTTGTGCCTGTCTCCCTCTATCTCTTTCTCTGTCTGTGTCTGCCTGTCTCTCTATCTCTTTTCTCTGTCTTCTGCCTGTCTCTCTATATCTCTTTCTCTGTCTGTGTCTTCCTGTCTCTCTCATCTCTTTCTCTGTCTGTGTCTTCCTGTCTCTCTATATCTCTTTTCTCTGTGTCTGCCTGTCTCTCTACATCTCTTTTCTGTCTGTGTCTGCCTGTCTCCTCTCTATCTCTTTTCTGTCTGTGTCTGCCTGTCTCTCTTATCTCTTTCTCTGTCTGTGTCTGCCTGTCTCCCTCTATCTCTTTCTCTGTCTGTGTCTGCCTGTCTCTCTATATCTCTTGTTCCTGTCTTCCCTGTCTGTGTCTGCCTGTCTCTCTATATCTCTTTCTCTGTCTGCTGTCTCTTAATCTTTTCTGTCGTGTCTGCCTGTCTCTCTATATCTCTTTCTCTGTGTCTGCCTGTCTCCTCTATCTCTTTTTCTGTCTGTGTCTGCCTGTCTCTCTATATCTCTTTCTCTGTCTGTGTCTGCTTTGTCCCCCTCCCTGCTGTCCCCCTCTCTTTCACTCTCTATCTCTTTCTGCCTGTCTCCCCTCTATCTCTTTCTCTGTCTGTCTGTCTCTCTTTCCGTCTCTCCCTCTCTCTCTCTCCCCTCCCTCTCCCCCCCCTCCCCCCCCCCCCCCGTCTCTCTCTCAACACTCACCAAGCATAGTCGTCTTGTCCACGTCGAAACGGCAGATACCGATGGAAGGGTCCGTGTGGGAGTCGTAGCGGTCGACGACAACCTCCCAGTAGTGGACGCCCTTGGAGAACCCCACACTGCCCAGCACCACGCGGTGGTCAAAACTGCTGCACGTCACGCTTAGGTTGCTGTTGGTGAACATGACGTCACTGGGGGTCGTGCTGGGGTCAAAGGTGAACCAGGCCACTGCAAACCAGAGACCATAGAATTTTTTTTGTATTATTACTTGATTTTTTTGGTTTTGGTGGTGTGGTGTTGGTTTGTGATATATTGTATTTGATTTTTGGTCTGGTGGTGTTGGTTTGTGGTATATTTGATTGTTGGTTTTGGTGTGGTGGGTTTTGGTTTGGGTGTGATATTTTTTATTTTTGGTTTGGTTTGGTTTGTGATATATTTGATTTTTGGTTTGGTTTGGTTTGTGATATATTTGATTTTTGGTTTGAATTGGGTGTGATACATTTGATTTTGGTTTGGTTTGGTTTGGTTGTAAAAGTAATTTTGGATTTGCTTTATTTATAATATTCTTGATTTAATTTTTGTTTGTAAAATACTTGAATTTGGTTTGCTTTGTAACCTACTTGATTTGTGTGTGTGTGTGTGTGTGTGTGTGTGTGTGTGTGTGTGTGTGTGTGTGTGTGTGTGTTGTGTGTGTGTGTGTGTGTGTGTGTGTGTATGGTGCGCGCTCGTGCGTGCTAGGTATGTGTGTGTGTGCGTGCGTATGTGTATGCGTGTGCTATGTTGTGCGTCTGTGTGTCTGTGTGTGTGTGTATGTGTGTTGTGTGTGTGTGTGTGTGTGTGTGTGTGTGTGTGTGTGGTGTGCGTGTGTGTATGGTGTGCCTATGAGTGTACGTCTGAGTATCTATGTGTGTCTCTGTGTGTGTGTGTGTGTGTGTGCGCGCGAGCGCCGTACTCACACGTTAAAGTTCTACGAATTTATAGCTGCAGCAGATCAAATCGGTTCGTGTTGCCTACAGCAAACCGACCACCAAGATCATATCAGGGCTAACACAATGTTCAAAGCAACTGCCAAGTGTAATTAATGAAAAAGCCAACAGTTTAAAATCAAGCACGCGTTTAGCTTTTGAAGTCCAAAATGCACTTACAAAAAAAAAAAAAAAGAAAAAAAAAAGAAAAGAAAAACAAAACAAACAAACAAACAAAAAACAACCTTTCCCATAAATATATGAATATACGTTGCAACAAATCAGTCGCTCTTTAGCTTACATTTGTGATTATGACCTATAGTACTTGGTACAGTATAAAGGTTGAGTTTTCTTTAACCCTTTAACCACTCGAACATCACACCTGTCCCGGACATAAACCAAATTAATTTAACCCTTTAACTCCCGCATCACGTCCACCAACTGCAAAAACTTAACCCTTTGACTCCCTTACCCTGTCCTGCAGGAAGGTGGTGAATAGGGTGAGGGAGTTAGAGGGTTAAATGTTTGCTTTGATATCATAGTTGACAATACAGGATGCTGGTGGACAGGCTACAGAGTCAAAGAGTTAATACAGAAAGTCGGGAAAAGTCACGATGGTGCCATCTATGTCTTTCTCCTTTTGATATTAGTCTGACATCGATCGACGCAGCGTCCGCAAGAAGATGACCTATTTTGTTACTTTTATTTAGGCGTCGTCGTCGTTGTTGATATCATCATCATCATCATCATCATCATCATCATTGTTATGACTACATCGTTATCATCATCATTATCATCATCAACATCATAATCATCATCACCATATATTTTGACAGAAATCTGCAACAAAGTCCAAGACGGTACCTTTCAAATTAGTTTCTAGGTTAGAAGGGAGACGAGAGGATGAGAGAGAGAGAGAGAGAGAGAGAGAGAGAGAGAGAGAGAGAGACAGACAGACAGGACAGACAGAGACAGACAGAGAGAGACAGAGACAGAGAACGAGAGAGAGAGGGGGGAGAGAGACAAAGACAGAAGACAGACAGAGACAGAGAGAGAGAAGAGACAGAGACAAAGACAAAGACAGAGACACAAGAGAGAGAGGAGACAGACGAGAACAGACAGACAGACAGAGAGAGAGAGAGAGAGACAGACAACAGCAGACAGACAGAGACAGAAAGAACAAATCACATAGTAAAGAAAAGAAAGACAGAAAAGAAAAAACAAACAACAAACAACCCAGACAGGACCGACATTTCTAAAACCTTATAATCTAAAAACTCTGACAAACCAATACAGAAGTCTAAGTGCGGTTTGCATCATCCCTTTCAATACCACGGCTGCATAGTTTGTTTTTCTCGTAATTTTTTCTCTCCTGATTTTTTGTATTTGGTGTTTGTTCGTTTGTGATCTTACGCTTGACAAAGGCCAGTTGGCCGAAAATTTGCGCCTGTCTTGTCTGGTTGTATAAATGTTCGTTTGTGATCTTTACGCTTGACAAAGGCCAGTTGGCCGAAAATTTGCGCCTGTCTTGTCTGGTTGTATTAAATACGCGTTCTGATTCTTTTTTCTTGTTTTATTTCTGGTACCTTTTGCTTGAAAGATGGCAGTCACGCTTGTTTTGGATTGTATAGTTTGTTTTTAAGTTAGCAATCAGATCAAGTAGCTGCAGTAGTGTTTACCTCCACAAAATACTCTATGGGAAATTTTAAGTCAAAGGGGGTGGGGAATGAGGAGTGGGGTGGTGGGGTGATGGGGGAGTACACATATAGTAAGTCAACTGACGTTTTTTCGAATTCAATCAGTGGCCTCAACGTTGTTTGTTTACCTCATTTCCGCTTCCTTTGATTGCTTCCCTTTAGTTTGACGTTCAGTTGCGTCACAGGTTCTATGGTTACATACTAGTGTTAGTATAAAAAAAAAGTGTGTGAACGTGTGTGTGTGTGTGTATGTGTGTGTTGTGTGTGTGCGTGCGTGCGTGCGTGCGTGCGTGCGTGCGTGTGTGTGTGTGTGTGTGTGTGTGTGTGTGTTTTAGGTCAATCTTGCTAGCATTATTTCAGAATGCAGGAGTTTTCTTCAAAAGGAACACACACACACACTCTCTCTTCTCTCTTACACACACACACACACACACACACACACACACACACACACACACACACACACACACACACACACACACACACACACACACACACACACAAAGAAAACAAGTCGCACGGGGTAACTGGTTAGTTATCAACTTATTTCCAACTGGTTAATGTATAGTTTTGGTTGATTGGTTGGTTGTGCTTGCTTGCTTGTGGCTGTGGAGGTTAAGCGTTCTGCAATGTTTTATCATATGCGTGAATACACGTTGTTTTTGGGTCACACTTTGCAACCGTTGCATCACTCCACAGACTGCACACTGCGACTCCGATGGGCGTGCATGCTGGATCTTTGCACGCTTCCAGAAGCCAGTCACACTAAAGACAGATACATGACGTAGGATTCAACCGACGACGACGATGATGATGATGTTGATGATCATGATGATGATGACGACGATATGATAATGTCGACGATGATAACGACGACGACCGATGATGATGATGATGATGATGATGACGATGACGACGATGACGATGATGATGATGAGTACGGACTCCTGACTGGAACAAATCTTTTGATCACGACAATCAGACACGATGAGAATGCGTACGCGAACATCCCCCTACCCTTCACAGAGAAAGAGAGAGAGAGAGAGGAGAGAGAAAGATAAGAGAAAGAAAGAGAGAGAGAGAAGAGAGAAAGAAAGAGAGAGAGAGGAGAAGAGAGAGAGAGAAGAGAGAGAGAGAAAGAAAGAGAGAGAGAAAGAGAGAGAGAGGAGAGGTGAGAGAGAGAGAGAAGATATGAGAGAGGAGAGAGAAGAGCACACAGGACAGAAAGAGAGAGAGAGAGAAGAGAGAGAGAGAGAGAGAGAAGAAAACAAACACACACACACACGCACCACACATACACACAAACATACCACACACACACACACACACACAACACACACACACACACACACACACACACACACACACACCACACACACACACACAACACATCATCAGCACCAAGTAAAAATGAACATCGATGGTTTAAACGTAAAACTAAGGCAGATTTACGAACAACAAAGTATACAACAAAAACGATCACTTAAGTAAATTTTAATTACATTCGTGCACGTGCACAGAGTGACAAACAAACACAACAAAACCAACACTAAACAAACAAAAAACAACACAAAAAAACAACAACAAAAAACCCATAACAACAACAACGACAACACACACACCACAACAGCCACAACAACAACAAGGAGGAGGATAAAAAACAAAAAAAAAAAAAAAAGGTAACCAAACCGCCCAACGAACCAAAATCAGAGCAACAAACAATATTATCTTACTTTCCACAATAAACAAGAATCGTGTAAGCGCAAATGTGAAGAACCTTGTTTTCCCGTTCTTCATTTCAAAAACATAACAAGGGGGACTCTTCCAGTTCTCAAGAAACCAAGGCAGCCCATTTCAAGAAAAACAGACCACATCATTCGTCATGTGCAATCAGCAAGGGCTTTTCTGTTTTGTTGTTGTTTTTTTCTTCCTTCCCAAATGGTAAAAACAAGACACGACCCAAATGGAAACTGGCCGCTGGAACAATTTGCATGCATGCATGCACGCACGTGCACAGCGAAGGGAGACAAATGTGTTTTCCTGTTGCTGACTCGACTTTTGCTTGCCCCCAAATGTTAGTTCAGTGTGCTTTCTTGGAGTGGTCGTCTCTTTTGTGTGTGTTGTGTGTGTGTGTGTGTGTGTGTGTGTGTGTGTGTGTGTGTGTGTGTGTGTGTGTGTGTGTGTGTGTGTGTGTGTGTGTGTGTGTGTGTGTGTGTTGTGTGTTGTGTGTGTGTGTGTGTGTGTGTGTCTGTGTGTGTGTGTGAAAGGAGAGATTTTTTTTACTCTCGCGGGGTTAGGATCTGGAACCATACAAAGAGTTGATGGTGAATGCGTATTACTTCTGTCTGTCTGTTTTCCCGTCTCTCTTTCTGTCTTTTCTCTTTCTCTGTATCTCTTCTTCTGTCTGTCTGTCTCTCTTTCTGTCTTTCTCTTTCTCTGTATCTCTTTCTTCTGTCTGTCTGTCTCTCTGTCCCTCTCTCTCTGTGTCCTCTCTTCTCTGTGTCTTCTGTGTCTCTGCTACTCTCTCTGTCTCTCTTCTCTGTCTCTCTCTCTCTGTTTTTCGTCTTGTCTCTGTCTTGTCTTCGTCTGTCTGTCTCTGTCTCTGTCGTCGTCTGTCTGTCTGTCCTCTCTCCTTGCTGCGTTTGTGTCGTGGTGTGTGGTTTGTGTGCGTGCGTGTGTGTGTGCGTGCGTGCGTGCGTGTGTGTGTGGACGACAAGGATGGGTGCAGGAAAAATAAATCTTGTTTCAAAGATGTCGACGCATAATGATTTAACTGATATTGCTGTTGAGTTGATAACTCTTTAAGTCAAATGTAGTGGATGAGACAACAGCAAAGTGTGTCCTTCATAAAAAATCTGCTGATATCAGGGTACTGCATCATGGTATAACGTAATAAACAATCCAGAGAGGGTCTACAAGAATAAACATACACACACACCATCACCACCACCACACAACCCTTTCCTCTTCTGTTTCAATACCTCAGCATCCCCTAGGATTTTGCGCTTGCAGTCTTCCAAAACATTACAAACAAAATGTGGGTTCAGCTCTTTTGAACATTACAAAAAAAAAAAAAAAAAAAAAAATGCGATTGAGCTCTTTTTTTGAAACAAACTTCCAGCTCCGTGAGTTCCTCTCGAACAATTTCCAAAATTTCCAGTTTGGTGAATTCCGAATCGGCAACAAAAACAAGACAGGGGAGGCAACTTTAAAAACATCCGCCACAACCAACACAAAACCCCCGTACAACTCTTCGCCCTCGCCGTCCTCACGCTTCATTTCCAAGCTGGCCAAATATGTCAGACTGTTTTGGCAGCCAACAGCGGGAATGCAGATGTGTCCAAATGGAATTAGCCCAGTCGGCAGGAGTGGCACTGGCAGCTGTTTGCTGAGGCTCTGTGAATGGAACAGCACCGTAGTACAGGAGTGTTTAAGGATGGTAGGTGCGAACGAGCGCTTCGGATGGAAACCCAAACAAATCCATTTCAGGTACCAGAAAACCAATTTCGGGGAGGCCGCTCGTGTATCTCCGTCGAGAACGGTCAGGAATGTTCAGGTTGTGGAGATAATGTCTGGGCTTGGTGTTCAACACCTTGGCTTTTCACCGATACCACCGCGCACTCTGCGGAATTGTCCGCAGCGGGGGGTCCTTTCTCTTCAGGTCAAGAATGATTAGGTTGGGCGGTGCCAAAACTCGTTTCTTTAGACTTATCAGCATCTTACTGTTATTTTTGTTTTAAGTCCAGCCGACTGCGTTAAGCTGGCTATAACCGTTGTTACTGTTATTTTTGTTTAATTAAAGCCCAGCCGACTGCGTAGAGCCATATCAGGGCTACAACCGTTGTTAGTGTTATTACTATTTAAAGCCCAGCCGACTGCGTAGAGCCATATCAGGGCTATAATCGTTGTTTCTTATTTTTGTTTAAAGCCCAGCCGACTGCTTAAGCCATACCAGGGCTATAACCGTTGTTACTGTTATAACTATTTAAAGCCCAGCCGACTGTGTAGCGCCATATCAGGGTTTAACCGTTGTTATTATCATTTTTGTCTAAAGCCCAGCCGACTGCGTAGAGCCATATCAGGGCTATAGCCGTTGTTACTGTTATTTTGTTTAAAGCCCAGCCGACTGCGTAGAGCCATATCAGGGCTAAAGCCGTTGTTATTGTTATTTTTGTTTAAAGCCCAGCCGACTGCGTAGAGCCATATCAGGGCTATAACTTTCGTTATTGTTATTTTCGTTTAAAACCCAGTCGACTGCGTAGAGCCATATCAGGGCTATAACCGTCGTTATCGTTATTTTTGTCTAAAGCCCAGCCGACTGCGTTAAGCCATATCAGGGCTATAGCCGTTGTTTATAGTTATTTGTGTTTAAAGCCCAGCCGACTGCGTAGAGCCATATCAGGGCTATAACCGTTGTTATTATTTTTGTTTAAAGCCCAGCCGCCTGCGCAGAACCATATCAGGGCTGTAACCGTTGTTACTGTTATTACTATTTAAAGCCCAGCCGCCTGCGCAGAACCATATCAGGGCTGTAATCGTTGTTACTGTTATTACTATTTAAAGCCCAACCGACTGCGTAGAGCCATATCAGGGCTGTAATCGTTGTTACTGTTATTACTATTTAAAGCCCAACCGACTGCGCAGAACCATATCAGGGCTGTAATCGTTGTTACTGTTATTACTATTTAAAGCCCAGCCGCCTGCGCAGAACCATATCAGGGCTGTAATCGTTTTACTGTTATTACTATTTAAATCCCAACCGACTGCGTAGAGCCATATCAGGGCTATAACCGTTGTTACTGTTATAACTATTTAAAGCCCAGCCGACTGTGTAGAGCCATATCAGGGCTATAGCCGTTGTTACTGTTATTTTTGTTTAAAGCCAAGCCGACTGCGTAGAGCCATATCAGGGCTATAACCGTCGTTATCGTTATTTTTTATTTCCTACCCTCTTTAAAGTTTCCATCATTCTGGTAGTGTCAACTTAGTGTTTCACAGGTCCGCCCCCCCCCCCAACCCCCATCCGAAACCTCCCCCCCCCCCGGCCCCGCACTCCCTCTCCTTTCCACAAATCAAGACGTTACCAGCGCATATGGCTTTTGTGCAGGCTCAGAGACTCTGCTTGATGATTGCTGAATGATTTGTGGAGAGCGCATATGGAATTTTCCGAGTGCCATGAATCCCTGTTGTGTACTACATGTACATAGAGCAACCCACCTATTGTGATCTCGCGGGCTTTGTGAACTCAACGTGAGACTAGATTCCACGTTAAAGA
>JAPXFY010000012.1:92226887-92249387 GCA_030674185.1 Monoplex corrugatus | reverse complement strand
GACAGAGACAGAGATAGAAACAGAGACAAACTGACAGACAGACAGAGACAGAGATAAAAAACAGAGACAGAGATAGAGACAAAGAGTAAGAGAGAGAGAGAGAGAAACAAAAAAGATAGAGAGAGAGAGAGACAGACAGAGACAGAGAAACAAAGAAAGACACAGAGAGAGAAACAAACAAACAAAAAAGACACAGAGAGACAGAGACAGAGACAAAGAGGCAGACAGACAGACAGACAGACAGAGCACCTGGGTGGCCAGGAGTGTCCACAAACAAACTATCGGCGTTTTCCAGAGAGGAACAGAGAGCGAAAATCAGAGAGAGTTACGTATGCACAAAGGGGATGGGGACGCGACAGAACAGGCATTTCTTTTTTTGTTTTCGTTTTTTTTTCAAAACAGAAAAGCAAAACTGCAGCAGGCAGCCTTAAGTGCCGAAAACACGGGTCAGATGTGCGAGCTAATTGCATCCGTTGATTGAAGAGAGTCAGGTTGATCCGAACCCACAATGGTGTAGGTGGAAGGTTGGATGAAAGGCGAGTGGGATAACGATGAAGGGGTGTGGGGGGGTGGGGGCGAAAGTGCTCACTGATGATGAAGCTCATAGAATCAAAGAGACTAGTACCTTCGGAGGTGGGGGAGGGGGGTGTTGGGGCGTCTCGATACGTCCCAGGTTCGATTCGATACGTTGCAGGTTCGATTCGTTCCAGGTTCGATACGTCCCAGGTTTGATACGTCCCAGGTTCGATACGTCCCAGGTTTGATACGTCCCAGGTTCGATACGTCCCAGGTTCGATACGTCCCAGATTCGATACGTTGCAGGTTCGATAGATCTACGTCCCAGGTTCGATAAGTCGAAGGTTCGATTCGTCCCCCTCACACACACACACACACACACACACACACACACACACACACACACACACACTCACACACACTCACACACACACACACACAACACACACACACACTCACACACAACCCACACACACACACACAAACACACACACGCACACCCACCCACCACCACCCACACACACACACACACACACACACACATACACTGACGAGCACCAGGCTCTGTGCAACAACAATTTCCGCCCGATGCAAAACACTATCCACCACGCGGGAAGTGAAAGGACGGACTCACCTGAATTGAATCCCCCTATGAATTCTGACCCCCCGGATAGGATTTATGCACAGAGGTGCCAAGTAAACTTTCTCTCCCTGGCAGGCAAGCTAAGGCCGCCAGCGGTCTGCAGACAAGACAGAC
Organism: Monoplex corrugatus; assembly: GCA_030674185.1. Classification (NCBI taxonomy): domain Eukaryota; kingdom Metazoa; phylum Mollusca; class Gastropoda; order Littorinimorpha; family Ranellidae; genus Monoplex; species Monoplex corrugatus. The sequence goes on along the minus strand of JAPXFY010000012.1, from coordinate 92,248,114 downwards.
TATCGTGCATCCATCATTGCTGTAGAAACAGGTGCCGCCGACCCTGTCAGTGCCGGCGATCAACGCCTTATCAACACAGCGAACCGCTTCTTTCTGGGTGGTTTCGTTTTCTGATTTATTTCAGTGCTAGATCTGCCCACTCCTTTTCAATACCCCTCTCTCCCCTGAACACAGACACATAGACATACAGACAGACAGACACACACAGAGACACAGACAGACACACATGCAGACATAGACACACACACACACACACAGACACACACACACTCTCTCTCTCTTTCTCTCTCTCTCTCTCTCTCTCTCTCTCTTTCTCTCTTCTTAGTGAAAAGACGTTAAATCAAAGAACGAACGAACACGAACACAAAACACACACACACACACACACACACACACACACACACACACACACACACACACACACACACACACAACATAATTTTATATACAAAGACACAGACAGACACACACACACACACAACACATACAGACAGACAGGCAGATAGACACACACACACACACATGCACACACGCACACACACACTCTCTCTCTCTCTCTTAGTGAAAAGACGTCAAATCAAAGAACGAACACAGAGAGAGAGAGAGAGAGAGAGAGAGAGAGAGAGAGAGAGAGAGAGAGAAGACACACAACACACACACACACAGACACACACACACACACACACACACACAACACACACACACACACACGCACAGACACAGACACACACGCACAGACACACACACACACGCGCGCACACACACACACACACACACACACACCAATCCCGCCCCCACCTTCTATGTCTTCCTCTGTCGGGACAACTCAACGCTTCACTTTTGCATCAGAATTTTCATCTCTTAGGACAAAATTCGATGGATGGAAAGAGAACACCAGTTAGACCCAGGAGAAAATACTGGACGGAATTGCAGGGTGGCTAAGGACAGAGAGGGTGGGGGATGTACTTGCAGCGACAGGAGACAGATTCGTATGGAGGCCATGATCGCCAACGCCATGCGGCAAGGCACATGATGATGATGAGGAGGAGGACACCTTTTGTTTGGCACTTGCTTCAGGTTATCCCACCATGACAAAAATCATGTTGAAAGTTACATAGTTTGCTTACGCAGGTAAAAGATGCAACCCCCCCCCCCCCCAAAAAAAAAAAATCAAACAGAGGGACGGGAACACGCTTAAAAGCACTTAACTTCATCAAAAAATAGGCGACAAACAATACATTCTCCAAGACAGGACAGAGAGATAGAGAGAAGAGAAGATGAGACAGAGAAAGACAGAAAGAGGGAGAGGAGAGAGAGAGAGAGACAGAGAAGACAGAAAGAGAGGGAGGAGGAAAGAGAGAGAGAGGAGAGAGAGACGAGACAGAGAGAGAGAGAGAGAGAGACAGAGAGAGAGAGAGAAGAAGAAGAAGACAAGAAGATAGAGAAGAGAAGAAGACAGAGACAAGACAGACAGACAGACAGACACAGACAGATAGAAACAGAAGACAGACGACAAACAGAAAGAGACAGAGACACACAGAGAGAAATACAGAACAAACAGAAAACCACCAAACCAACCAACCAACAAACAAACAAACTAACAAACAAACTAACAAACAACGGTTTCGAAATTTCCCAAGTATCTTTTAAACATCGATAGTTATCACCTAGTCGCTCGAATTTCTTAACAAGAAACACTAGAAAACATCTGCAAGTCTTTCTTGGAGAAAAAGAAACGAAACAGTTCTGTCAGCAGACAACTAAGTGAAGTGTCCTCTCCTCTCCTCTCCTCTCCTCTGGCACCCCCGTGTCACGCTGGCAGCGAGGGTCTGGAGGCAGTCAGTACTGGCACCTGTGGCGGGAGAGAGCACGTGCATCGAATACCTTCCGGGGTCACCCTGACAAGCGGGGCTGACACAGTCCCCCGTTCCGCGTGCCACGCCGCCATTTTCTACTCCAATTTCCAGTCCCATAAATCTTCAACACGTGGGTTTCCGGTTTGGACGGCCTCGGCTTTCGTTTCCGGTCAAAAGTGAGGTTGGTTGGCAGTGAAGTACAGACATATATTATGTACTGTACAGTCATTTATGTGCTTGGCAATTAGAAGACTTTCTTTTTCTTTCGGGATAGCATATTTAGCACCTTTACGTGAAATACAGAGACCAATATGCTTAGAAAGAGAGAGAGAGAGAGAGAGAGAGAGACAAACAGACAGCGACAGAGATAGAGGCAGCAGACAGTCATAGAGAGAGAGAGGGGGGGGGAGACAGAGAGAGAGAGAGATTCAGGCGGACAGACGGACAGACAGACAGAAAGAGGGAGACAGAGACAGAGAGAGAGGGAGACAGAGAGAAGGAGGGAGAGAGAGAGAGACAGAGGAGAGAGAGAAACACACACAGATAGAGACAGAGACAGGGGCAGACAGACAGAAAATAGAGACGGACAGACAGACAGACAGAGAGAGGCAGAAAGAGAGAGAGAGACAGAGAAAGAGAGACAATCAGACAGAGAGAGAGAAAGACAGAGAAGAGACAGACAATCAGACAGACAGACAGACAGTCAGACAGGCAGAAAAACAGACAGCAGACAGACAGACAAACAGACAGAGGGGTGTGACTTGTGGTCAAAGCACCTGCCTTGGGCGCGAGAAACCTCGGTTAAATCATGGATTGGACAGACATTGGTCTCCTCCTCCATAATTATCTAGGTGGCTCATCTAAGTATCGTTCTTTCAAATCAGACGATAAATCTTGTTTCCATGCTGTGTGCAGCACACACAAGAGGCCAGGAAAAAAAAAACACAAGCAGGAAAAAACTATGACATCAAAAGAGTCGTCCCTGACCAAATTCTATAGCAAAATCCTACATTCATAGGTAAACAGAAACACATGCATACAGAGAGAGAGAGAGGACAGAGAGAGAGAGAAGAGAGAAGAGAGAGGGAAAGAGAGAGAGAAGGGAAGAGAGAGGGAAAGAGAGAGACAGAGAGGAGGGAGGAGAGACAGAAAGAGAGACAGAAGATAGACAGAGAGAACAGAAGACAGACAGACAGAGAGACAGACAGAAGAGAGAGGAAGAGAGAGACACAGACACACACGGACAGAGAGAAGAGGACAGACAGAAAGACAGAGAGAGAAGAGATAGAGACAGAGCAGAGAGAGACAGAGAGACGGAGAGAGACAGAGAGAGCGACAGACAGACCGAGAAAAGAGAGAGGAAAAGAGAGAGAAGAGAGAGAGAGAATGTGACAGAGAGAGAGAGAGAGAGAGTAACAGAGACAGAGACAGACAGAGAGACAGAGACAGAGAGAGCCACAGACAGAACAGACCGAGAAAGAGAGGGGAAAAGCGTGAGAGAGAGAGAGGGCAGACAGAGAAAGACAGAGAGACGGAGGAAGAGAGAGAGAGACGGAGATAAAGACACACACAGGGGGAGAGAAAAGAGAGATGGAGAAACGGAGAGAGAGAGAAAAGAAACAGACAGAGAGAGAGAGAAAAAAAAGAGAAAGAGAGAGAGAGAGAGAGACAGAGAGACGGAGACAGAGAGAGACGGAGACAGAGAGACGGAGACAGAGAGAGACGGAGAAAGACAGAAAAACAAAACAAAACAGACAAACAGACCGATAAACAAACAGATAAACAGACAGACAGACACAGAAGAAAACCCAAACAGAAGAAAGATCAGGAATCTTCATACATGGCAGTCTGGCTTTCCGGCGCGCAATGTTGGACCGTGTCTGAGCCAAACCGCTTAATCTGCTGCCGGTGCCAGAGGGGCTCAGCCCTGCCAGACAGCTGTCACTTCTAGTGCCTCAAAACAAACCGCTTCCGCGTAGGCTAGCCGCCAGGTAAACGAAACAGCGAGGAAGTAGCAGGTAGCATCAATGGTCGGAAGGTATCCAGGAATTATGGAGGACATAGAGAGCGGAGAAGTTAAGTACGTGGGTTGTTTTTTTTTCTTTCTTTCTATCCCTCCTCGTGTGTTGGTTTGTATGCTTCTCTTGTTATCTTGTTGAGAAAATGTTTCTGTTGAGGGAAGCAGGCATAACAAACACCCTACAAAAAAAAAATAGGGGGGGGGGGGGGGAAACAATGAATGAGTAACTAAGAAAATAAATATGGAACACAGCATTAGAAAACAAAACTAAATTAAAATAGCAGCAGCAGCAGCAGCAGCAGCAACAACAACAACTACACAAACACGAACAACAACAACGATGACGACGACAAGATGAGAAGAAGAAGAAGAAGAAGAAGAAGAAGAAGAAGAAGAAGAAGAAGAAGAAAGAAGAAGAAGAAGAAGAAAGAAGAAGAAGAAATAATAATAAGAAGAAGAACAACAACAAAAAAACAAGAATAGGAAGAGGAAGAGGAAGAAAAAGAAGAAGAAGAAGAAGAAAACAACAAAAATAACAAGAAGAAGGAGGAGGAGAGAAGAAGAACAAGAACAAGAACAAGAAGAACAAGAAGAACAAGAACAAGAACAACAAGAACAAGAACAAAGAACAAGAACAACAACAACCACACACGTACACACACACACACACTCTCTCTCTCTCTCTCTCTCTCCTCCGCATCACACATCCATCCACCTACCCACACTGAAACTTCCCAACCTCCCCCCCCCCAGCTCCCACCCCACCCCACCACCACCACTACCACAACCCATCACCCCCTGCTATTTCACACCTACAGACCTTACACCTAGACGATATTGATTGGGTTGCCACTTCACAAAGACTGCGGACAGTCACCTCGACGCCACAGAGAAGGTCAGAGTCAGGTGTTGCTCGCCTCTGCAACCGTCTTGGGAATTCTGGCAATGCAGATGATAGCCGTGGACCAGAGCTGGCACTCAAGCATCCTGCGGCATGGTACTGGTACTTAACTCTTTTGACTCCAGCAGCCTGACCACCAGCATCCTTCCCCCGTGGGGATGCCGGGTTTCAGAATAAATAGTATCCGCATCTTCTGGAAATTCTGTACTAGAAATTTCCTCTTTTCTGTCACTCTCTTTTGTTTCTACCTTGTTCCTTTGCTTTCTGTCATTTCTTCCTGTCATTTTCTGCCTTGCTGGTCCATTTACCTGTATGTGTTCGATAAAGACTTACGTACTTTCTCTTAGGATTGATAAATGGGTACATGTGTTAGGTGCATTTTTGGCTCCAGGGATATGAGAGATGCGGAAGCAATTTTAGGAATTTATATCCGTTTTTATATATGTTTTAGTGTCCTTAGTTACGTTTAAATCTGTATTCAGGTGTGTTTTTTAAATCCCTTTTGTGATAAATTGGACGGAGTGGTCAACGCCAGGGGCATGTCCTTAGATTAAGTATTGTGTATGTTTTGAACTGGTTTTAGCCATGATATGGCTCTACGCAGTCGGCTGGGTTTTTAACAAAAATCACAGTTACAATAACACCAGCATCTTGCATTGTCAACTATGCCAGCGAAGCCAAAACTTAACTCTTTGACTCCCTCACCCTATCCACCAGCTTCCTGGTGGATAGAGTGAGGGAGTCAAAGAGTTAATTTTTTTGCAGTCGGTGGATAGGGTGTGGGAGACAGAGGGTTAATGAATGCTCTGGCGTACCGGACTGTTTTCATGCTGTAGGGAAGAACAGGTCTCTGACTGCAAGAATAATTTTTTGCACTTTTTGTCTTCATCATCATCATCATCAGGTGCCCTGCCGCATGGCGTTGGCGACCATGGACTTCCAACCATCTCTATCACTCGTTGCCCCTAGCATTCCCTCACCCTCCTCATCCCCAGCCACTCTGCAAGTCCGTCCAGCATTCTCTCCCTGGGTCTACCTGGTGCTCTCTTTCCCTCCAGCTTTCCCGTTGTGACCAGGTGCTCCAGATTCCCCTTCCTCATAAAATGGCCTATAAATGTTGCCTGTCTTTTCCTAATCTTCCTTATGAGTGATCTACCTGTGTCTGCCTCCATCAAGACTGTCTCGTTTGTTTTCTTTGCTGTCCATGGAACTCTCAACGTTCTTCTGAGATTTTTCTCTTACGATGTAAAAATACTTCCGTACTTTCCACTCCGACAAATTTGCTTTTTTTAGATTTTTAAAATTTTATTTTCATTTTTGTTATATCATCATCATCATCATCATCATTATCATCATCATTCATTAGTAAGAGTAATTGTAGTAGTAGTAGTAATAGTAGCAGCAGCAGTAGTAGTAGTAGTCGTAGTAGTAGTAGTAGTAATAGTAGTAGTAGTATTTATTATCATATTCTTCTTCTTCTTCATTATTATTATTAATAAAGATTTGTGTGCAATGTAAAAAGCCCGTACGATTCACTAAGACAAGTATTTTTAAGAAAGTTTGTAACGTTTGTTTAAGATTCTTCGATTTTTTGCATTTGATGAACGAAAAAAAAAAAACCAACGATTTTTAAAACAGACAAGCAAACAAACAAACAAACAGGCACACACATACAATCGAGAGGAAAGGACAGGATATATTTGTGTTTGAAGTCTCTCTCTCTCTCTCTTTGTCTCTCTCTCTCTCTCTCTTTGTGTCTCTCTCTCTCTCTCTCTTTGTCTCTTACGCGAGCCCCTGTAGCTCAGTTGGTTTGAGCGTCGGATTCACATGCTAATGGTTGTGGGTTCGAATCCCGGGGTGCGCTACATAAAACTGGCCTTCTCACTGTCCCATCTTAACATCATTGTTGTTCTGGTGGTTGTCAGTCTAGGATTAGATAAGCCCCCCTTCCCCACTTCCCTGGGATGGTCATCCCCGTCGGCCATATCACCTGAGGTGGGTGTCGACGTAAAACCTGAGCCAAATCAATCAATCAATCAATCTCTTTGTCTCTCTCTCTCTCCCTTTGTCTCTCTCTTCTGTCTGTCTGTCTCTCTCTCTTTGTCTCTCTCTCTCTTTGTCTGTCTGTCTGAATGTCTCTCTCGCTCTCTCTCTCTGTCTGTCTCTGTCTCTCTCTCTCTCAGCAGTAGTAAGAAAGTAGGGTATACCAAGAATACCCATAGCTACTTCCCACTAGAAAAACACCAACGTATGCAACCATCTTAACAGTGCCGTTATGACGAATCTGCCATCCCTAACAGCAGTCATGCAACAAAACTGGCGTAATATAACGACCCCTCCCTCCCTCCCTCTCCAACACTAACAGCACCATCACTCCCTCCCCCCTCCATCACTAGCGGCCCAACTGTAGCTACGCAATGCGGTCATTGAGATACTGGAAATGAATGAGACACTTGCACTCAAAAACAGCCACGACAAATGTTTCTGATCAGCGTGTTCGTTCCAGTTGAGTCAGTCTGTTCAGACCTTGCACTTTTAGAAACAATTCATCCCAAAATAACTACAACGCGACAGCTGAACTTTCTTTTTTTTTTTCTATTTCGGTAGGGTTTTCTATTCATCCATCATCATCATCAAGTGCCCAGCTGCATGGCGTTGGCGATCATGGCCCTCTATTACTGGGCAGAAAATAAGAACGAACGAACGACAACGAACGCACTGACCTCTCGAGGCTCAAGAAAGTAGGGGAGGCAAGCAAGCAAGCATCTATCGACCTGACCAGCATGCATCAGCAGCCGCCGCCATTATTCCGCTGCACAATAGGCAAAGGCCGATAACCGGACAGCTCATCAAGGCGCCGTCACGTGCCGAGACTGCTAACAGCCTCAAACGGGCGTTGTGACATCAAACTATCGGTAATGACCCTTTCTCTCCCTCCCTCCCTCCCTCGCCCCAGTCCCCCTCTCCCCCACCCTCTCCCACTTCCAAACATTAGCGTCCCAAATTTCTAGATTCATTTCCTTCTCCTCCTCTCACCATTTTGATCCACAAGCAAGCAACACTTTAGGAGAAAAAAAATGCCGGGGTGGGTGGGGTTGAGGGACAGAGGAAGACAGACAGACACAGAGGGACAGACAGACAGACAAACAGAGACAGTGAAGAAGAGAGAGTGAGAGAAGAAAGAGAGAAGAGAGAGGCAGAGACACAGAGAGACATACATACATACATACATACATACAGACAGACAGACAGACAGACAGACAGACACACAGACAGACGGGCACAGAGATACACATACATTCACCAGTCTTCGGTCGATATGAAACAACTCTTCTTTCACTAAGAAAAAAGCATAAAAACGAATATTGCAAAAACAAAACAAACAAAAAAGGGAGGGGGGGGGGGGAACCAATGAAATAAAAGAATCATAAACGTAGGTTAAAAAAAACGAAATAAAAAAGGAAAAGAGAAGGGAAAAAGAACGACTGAAGAGAGAGAGAGAGAGAGAGAGAGAGAGAGAGAGAGAGAGAGAAGAGAGAGAAGACAAGACAGAGACAAAAGAGAGACAGAGACAGAGAAAAAGACAGACAAAACAGAGACAGAGACAGAGAGAAAGAGAGAGAGAGAGGGAGAGAGAGAGACAGAGAGAGAGAGAGAAGGGGGGGAGAGAGAAAGAAGGAAAGAGAGAGAAAGAGAGAGAGAAAGAAAGAAAGAAGAGAGAGAGAGACAGACAGACAGAGACAGAGACAGAGAGAGACAGAGGAGAGAGACAGACAGACAGAAACAGAGAGACAGAGACAGAGAGAAAGAGAAACAGAGACAGAGAGAAAGAGAGAGACAGAGAGAGCGAGAGAGAGAGAGACAGACAGACAGACAGAAAATAGAGACAGACAGAGAGAGAGACAGAGAAAGGAGAGAGAAGAGAACAGACAAAAACAGTATAGACAGACAGAGACAGAGGCAGAAGACAGAGACAGAGACGAATCATAAAATCATAAACGCAGACTGAAAAAAAAAAAAAAAATAAAAAAATAAAATAGGAGGCTGCATCTGCCTCTAATCAAATTACCCGCTGTGCATCGCGCTGTGAAACCAAGATGGGGGCAAAATAATTTATGGTGGTTATCCATCAGCCTCACAGGTGCAAAATCAACACACTGTCTGGAAATTTATTTATACGTTTCGTGGTGAGAACGCCTGCAGACTTTTACTACACTTGCTCCAAAAACCTTGACACATCATTTTTAGATAAGAGTGTTACTGCTACTACTACTAATTGATAATAATTACGCTACTTATTCGGCGCTAAATTTGAAAATTTTCAATTTTAATCTCTCAAGATGACGTCTCCGCGCTCGGAATGAATTCCAATACACTATCGTCACAGGTGACATGTGATGGAGAAGATCCAGAACGATCACGGCACAAGCCTTAAGACTGCACGTGAACCCATGAGCTGGCCAGATCCTGAGGTCCGAACCTAGATAGTTCCATAATCCTGGGGTCGTAGTGGAGTGAGGTGGCAGAGACCTCACTATTCAATCAAAGCGCACCACGCACCAGGCATACGCATACAATCGACAAAGACCACCTTCATCATCATCATCAGATGCCTTGCCGCATTGGCGATGGCGATTATGGACTTCCATCTGTCTCTATCACTTGTTGCCCCAAGCATCTCTTCCACCCTCCTTGCCCCCAGCCACTCTGCAAGTCCGTCTAGTACCTTCTCCCTGGGTCTACCCGGTGCTCTCTTTCCCTCCAGCTTTCCCGTTGTGACCAGGTGCTCCAATTCTCCTTTCCTCATAAAATGGCCTATAAATGTTGACTGCCTTTTCCTAATCTTCCTTATGAATGATCTACTTGTGTCTGCCTACATTAAGACTGTCTCGTTTGTTTTCTTTGCTGTCCATGGAACTCTCAACATTCTTCTTAGAAACCACATCTCGGCTGCCTCAATCTTGTTCTGGTTTTGCTTGTTGACTGTCCACGCCTCGCAACCGTGCAACAGTATTGGTTCTATATAACATTCAAGAACTCTCTTTCTGATGTTAATTGATAGGTACTTGTTGGTAAGATATTTAATTTAAAAAAAAGTACACAAACGGAGGGGAAGTGATAGTTGTAGAATTCATTGCTGGGGAAAAAAGGTGAATTTTTACATTGGATTTAAAAACAGAAAGGGTAGGTATTAGGAGAAGGCAGAGAGGAAATCTACTGCAGGCTGACGGTCCTGAGACAGTAACAGAACGTTGCTACCTGTAAGCACAGTGCAGTCTCTTGGCTTCTATCGTGCAGGGGAGATAATTACCCATCTCTGATCGTACTTAAGTTCTGGAACTTTTTTAAGTGCCCGTGAATTAGCACTTCGTGGTCTTGGGGTTTTTCTGCCACCACACCCAACACACACACACAACAACACACACACACACACACACACACACACACACACACACAACAACACACACACACGATGTACAAATACACACAAAACATACACACACACTGACATACACACACACACGTACACACACTCATACACACTGCATTGACATACACGCACGCACGCATGCACGCAAGCATAGACAGAGAGGGATAAAGAGAGAGACAGAGACAGAGACAGATAAACAGACAGAGAAACAGACAAAACGGACAGGCGGAGACAGAAAGAGAGAGAGAGAGAGAGAAAGCGAGAGACAGCGAGAGAGAGGGTGACTGAGAGAGAGAGAGAGAGAGAGAGAGAGAGAGAGAGAGAGAGAGAGAGAGAAGAGATACAGAGAGAGCGAGCGCACAAAGAAAAGACAGCAATGAAAATAGGAAACAAAAAGCAGACACCAATCCCCATCCACTCACCAATCCACAAACAAACAAACAAACAAACCAAACCAAAAAACACCCACTCCCTTCCCTTAAGAGGTAACAATTTTCCACAGACACCGCACAACGAGACGGATATCATTCGATTCCAGAATTGTGTTGTGTCTAGCTACGGAGCCGGTTACGCCACTGTCGTCAACCAGAATGCCGTATTATGCCGTGTTGTGACGCCGCTTCCTCTCAGACTTGCGCACTGCTCTGCAGGTATGCAAAATATATCACCAATAAACTAACACTAACGGTAGTCCATCCATCATTGCTGCCTTTACTGCCAAGTTTCTGTCTCTCGCCTCTTAAGTCCTTCCACTCACTCCGTTCTTGAATTCATTACCCTGGTCACAACAGGAAAGCTGGAGGCAAAGAGAACACCAGGTAGACCCAGGGAGAAAAATTGTGTTCTAATCTTCTACTCACTCGTTGATCTCCCTGGTCACACAGAAGTGGAGCAAAGAGACACGGTAGACCCAGGAAAAATATTGTGTTTCAATCCTTACTCACTCGTTGATTCATTACCTGATCACAGGAAGTGGAGGAAAGAGAACACCAGGTAGACAGGAGAAATATTGTCGTTCTATCCTTCCATACTCGTTCTTGATTACTGGTCAACAGGAAAGTAGAGGAAGAGACACAGTGATCCAGGCGAGAAAATTTGACACTTTGGGCAGGTGGCGAGACAGAGGGAGGGAGATGTCTTGCAGCGAAGGATAATGTATTGAGGGCATGATCGCACGTCATGGCAGGCTATGAAAGATGATGACGACGACGACGACGACGACGACATGATGATGATGATGATGATATTGAACATGATATCTTATTTATTGTTTAAAGCCCAGTCGACTGCACAGTCCGTATCGGGACCATAACCATTTCAAAACGTACACAACATCTGGTTGAAAAAAAAACTGAAAAAGAAACTTAATACACATATCAAAGCATGCACGCACATGACACGACAACGACACGACAACGACGACGACGACGATGATGATAATGATGATCCTGATCATGACGGTCATGATGATTAGATGATGACACACGACGACGACGATGTGATGATGGTGATGATCCTGATCATGACGGTCATAATGGTGATGACGCTGATGATGAACAGGAAAGGGAAAAGGAAGGTAGTCCTTGACGATGATGATCATTAACTAATAATCTGGTCAGCTAGCAGTAGTTTCTCCACCCCACCTCATCCCCACCCACCCCCCCCCCACACATACACACATCAACGTCATCAAAAAACTGTTAGTCTCGTCCCACTTCTCTTGGACTCACACACATCAAAGAAAAACTCTCAACAGGCCTCCTGACGAGTTAGGTCGGTCTGGTCACGGTCTTGGGAAACAAGGCATCGCATGCTTGCCATGCCAATAGTAGGCATTCACATGTGTTGTGCTGGCATCATTAGCTTTCTTGGAACACGTCTCATGTGAGTAGTGCAGAGGGCAACCCGCAGGTCCCCTTGCAAAACAAAATGTAATCGAAGGAGGCGGGCTTTCGCCATGCGGTTTTTGGAAATACAGGGTTTTTATTTTAGTCTCTCCCGTTTACAAACTCGTTACTTATTTTGTGTGTGTGTGTGTGTGGGTGTGTGTGTGTGTGTGTGTGTGTGTGTGTGTGTGTGTGTTGTGTGGCGTCGCGCGCGCGCGCTGCGCTTCTGTTTGTTTAGTCTTACTACTACAAAAGGAGTCAATTCTGCTTTCTCTCACTTAGGGGCTGGTTGAGAGAGAGAGAGAGAGAGAGAGAGAGAGACAGACAACAGAGAGACAGACAGAACAGAGAGACAGACAGGAGAGACAGAGTGAACAGAGACAGAGATAGATGAAAACAGAGAGAGAGAGAGAGACACACACACAGACAGGACAGAGACAGACAGGACAGACAGACAGACAGAGAAAGAAGACGGAGACAGAGAAACAAGGGACACAACACAAGAGACAACAGACAGACAGAAGAGAGAGAGAGAGAGGGAGAGAGAGAGGAACAGAGAGAAGAGAGACAGACAGACAAGAAGAGAGACGAAGACAACACAACACAAAGACAGAGAGAGAGAGGGAGACAGAGACACACACAACAAAAAAGACAGAGAGAGAGAGAACAGAGAAAGAGAGACAGAGACAAACAGACAAAACAGAGAGTCAGACAGAAGTCGACCGACCTTGAGGAGAAACTGTACAGGCCTGCAGATGCTTTGCGACACCAGGCGGGGATACTGACCACTATACTCCCCCCATAAGTTAATGTGCAGGCTTAAAGCTCATGCCATGATCACCATACACATGGCACTTGTGACAGTTAGTGCATATCACGAATTCGTTCCGAGCGCGGAGACGTCGTCTTGAGAAACTGAAACTGAAACTGCAGACGACAACCAACCTTAACTCAAGAGCTGGTCTTCAAGAGACAAAAAAAAACAACGAGAAGAAGAAGAAGAAGGGGAGGGTACCCAAACACGAGGTCTCACACCGCACTCAGAGAGCGGCGAGAAGTGTGATGATGAAGACGAAACGAAACTAACCACCCTACATTATTATCTTTTCTCCCCGCAACATCAACGTCACCAGAAAGTCATTGGTCACCCTCCATTGAACGAGACCAACCCGTCTTTCATCCCTCTACATCAAACAAAACCCGACCCGGTGCCAGAGCGGTGAAGTCTTAGGAGAGAGTGCCGTCACGGTCTTGGTAAGCAAGGTATCGCATGGTGGTGATGCCAGTACTTCGCAGCTGTGTGCTGACATCAAAAGTCTGAAACACGTGTCGAAAGGAGAGTGCAGCGGGGGCCCGGGGGTGGGTGGGGGTGGGGCAAGCGTGAGTGCGTTGAAACACACACACACACAGACACACATACACACACACATACACACATACACACACACACATACATACACAAACACACACATACATACAGACACACACACATATGCACAGACACACATACACACACATACACGCACATACACGCATACACTACACACACACACACACACACACACACACACACACACACACACACACACACACACACACACACACACACACAACCGTCTAATATCACTTATAGTGAAAAGACGTTAAATCAAAGAACGAACGAACACACACACACACACACACACACACACACACACACACACACACACACACACACACACACACACTACACACACACACACGCACACACACTAACACACACCACCACACCTACACACACCACACACACCACACACACACACACACACACACAAACCGCCGGTGTCTGCCAAAGTCTTTGAGGGACACTGTTTTTCAGTCCTCTCGCATTTCCAAACTCATCTTGCCCTCTCTGCAAACTTGGTGCTACCAAAGAGAACAGTACAGCACAGCACCTTTCTGTTTCAGTTCCAGTTTCTCAAGATGACGTCTCCGCGTTCGGAACGAATTCCATAATATACACTAACGTCACAGGTGCCGTGTGTATGGTGATCTTGGCACAAGCCTTAAGCCTGCACATAAATCCATGAGCTGGCTAGGTCCTGAGGCCCTACCTAGACTATGTTTTACCTAGTCTATATTTTATACTGTATAAAATGTAGACTAACCTTTGCTTACTCTCATATATAGACAAAGAAGTCCTATATACACAGACAAAGAAGTCCTACATGGATAAACAAAGAAGTCCTACACATACAGACAAAGAAGTCCTACACATACAGACAAAGAAGACCTACATATACAGACAAAGAAATTCTATATACACAAAGAAGTCCTACATGGATAAACAAAGAAGTCCTACATGGATAAACAAAGAAGTCCTACATACACAGACAAAAGTCCTAGATATACAGACAAAGAAGTCCTACACATACAGACAAAGAAGTCCTACATATACAGACAAAGAAGTCCTACACATACAGACACAGAAGTCCTACGCATACAGACAGAGAAGTCCTACATATACAGACAAAGAAGTCCTACGCATACAGACAAAGAAGTCCTACATATACAGACAAAGAAGTCCTACATATACAGACAAAAAAGTCCTACATATACAAAGACGTCCTATATAAACAGACAGAGAAGTCCTACACATACAGACAAAGAAGTCCTACATATACAGACAAAGAAGTCCTACAAATACAGACAAAGAAGTCCTACATATACATACAAAGAAGTCCAACATATACAGACAAAGAAGTCCAACATATACAGACAAAGAAGTCCTACATAATATACAAAGAAATCCTACATATACATACAAAGAAGTCCAACATATACAGACAAAGAAGATCAACATATACAGACAAAGAAGTCCTACATATACAGACAAAGAAGTCCTACGCATACAGACAAAGAAGTCCTACATATACAGACAAAGAAGTCCTACACGTGCAGACAAAAAAGTCCTACATATACAGACAAAGAAGTCCTACATATACAGACAAAAAAGTCCTACATATACAGACAAAGACGTCCTATATAAACAGACAGAGAAGTCCTACATATACAGACAAAGAAGTCCTACATATAGAGACAAAGAAGTCCTACAAATACAGGCAAAGAAGTCCTACATAATATACAAAGAAATCCTACATATACATACAAGAAGTCCAACATATACAGACAAAGAGATTGCAGACATACAGACAGGAAGAAGTCCACTATACATACCAAGAGAAGTGCACATTAAACAGACAGAACCTACAATACAGACAAATGAAGTCTACATTACAACAAAGAAGTCTTCACATATAGAAAGAAGTCTTACAATAACAGAAAGCAGAGCACAACATTAACAAAGAAGGTCCTACAGATAAACAAAAAAGTCACACAAAGAAAAAGAAGCCCAAATCAGGCACAACGAGTCCAAAAGCAGACAAGTGAGTTCTACACAACGAACTAACCACTAATCATATCATTTATCCCAACAATAAGTCACAAATTACATGACAAAGAACTCCTAAAACGAGACAAAGAATCCTTACATACAAAAATCCGACATATACAAAGAAGTCCTCAATGACAGACAAAGAAGTCCGCACATTGAAAAAATCCTACAGATGGAGATCATAGTCCTACACATACAGAAAAGAAGTCTAAATAAAAGAATCCTAAGAATACAGCGAGAGTGCCTACATATAGAGGAGTCCTACAATACAGACAAGAAGTCCAACAACTACGACAAAGACACCTACATATACAGACAAAGAATCCTACACATACAACAACAAACACAATACTACAGAACCACACATACAGCAAAGAATCCACACACATAACACAAAGAAGTCCTACATAACAACAAAGAAGTCTACACACAAACAAAAAGTCCAACATAACAACACAAAAAGCCCTCATATAGACATAGAAGTCCTTAATCAAAGAACAAAGAACACCTACACAACATACACAAAATCCTACATATACAGACACAAGAATCCACATAACAGACAAAGAAGTTCTACACATACAGCAAAGAAGTCCAACAAAACAAAGAATCCACATAATACAGACAACAAAGTTCTACACAACAGACAAAGTAAGTCCTATACATCAAAGAATCCGACATTCAAGAAATCCTACTATCAAGAAGAACAGTTACATATACAACAAAGCATTCCTCATATCCAAGAAGAAGTCCCTCATACAGAAAGAATTCCTAATATACAAAGAAGTCCTACACAGTAGCAGGTACATGTCCAACCATTACAAAGAGTACCTAATATAGCGACAACAGAGTCCAACATATACAACAAAGAGTCCTTACATATCTATAGACAGGTCTAAATATACGACAAGAAGTCCTACTTTATACAAAGAAGTCCTACACATACAGACAAAGAAGTCCACATAACAGACAAAGAAGTCCATAATACAGACAAAGAATCTTACATGACAAAACCAAACGAACAAAGAAAGTCCTAACTAACAAAGAAGTCCCATACACAACAAGACTACATGAACAAACAAAGAAGTCCTTTTGCATAGACAAAGAAACCATATCATCGAAGAAAATGTCCTAAATGTACAAACAAAGTACAATACCAGCGAAGAAGTCCTGGAGATATATACTGAGTGTGTTTAATTTCTTTTTTCTTTTCTTTTTTTTTTTTTTTTTTAAGAGAGAAAAACTTCTCACAGACGACAAAGTCTTCTACGTACAGACGGTGTTTTAGAATTTACTTCAAGGCTCTGCGCATGAGCAGAGTTTGTCTCAACGAATCAGAACATAATCTCTTTGTTCTACTGAATCGCAGGATCACAGAGCCGTATGAGTAATATCAAATCACCCAATTCTTTTTTTTTACCCCCTCCAGCCAGAATGCCAGGACAGGACAGGCAAGTCGTCCCACCGCTTCTGGATTTTCCATTATCCATTTCTTGTTGCACGTGCAACGTCAAAGCAATCCAAACAAAATGTCTCTGACATCTTGGATTACTCATGGGATGTGTCGTGGTGCTATACATCATTAGCGTCCTGTGCAACAAGCACCACTGATTTCACTTTTTTTTTTTTTTTTTTTTTTGCCTTCTGTAGTCTTGTCTTGAAAGAGGGATACACACACACACACACACACACTACACACACACACACACACACACAACACACACACACAACACACACACACACACACACACACAACACAACAAAACAAATTAACCCCTTTGCCTCTCGTACCCTGTCCACAAGCATCCTGCATTGTCAGCCAAATGCATCACATCCAGTCTTGGAACATCGTATATTTCTGATTCATTCATAAAACACTGGCTGTCGTTTTGCAAAAAACTTACAATAGTAAAGACGGGATGGTGGGCAGGTATATAGACAACAACAGACAGACAGACAACAGACACACACACACACACACACACACACATACCCGACACACATAAGACACACATAGAGAGAAAGGAGAAAACAGGGAGAGAGACAGAAGACAGATACAGAGAGAAACAGACAGACAGACAGACAGACAGAGAGAGTGAGTGAAGAGAGACAGACAGACAGAGACAGAGAGACAGAAAAGACAGAGACAGAGAGAGAGACAGAGGAGAGAAAGACAAGAGAGAGAGAAGAGAGAGAGAGACAGAGAGATGGCTTATTCTTAATATAATATATAGGCCATAACCCTTATGAAAGAGTACAAGTACGTTATATAACAACAAACAAAAAAATATATGCATTTAATACTTCTCATTTGTAGTAACGAGAGAGAGAAAGAGAGAGAGGAGACAGAGAGAAGAAGACAGAGAGAGAGAGAGAAACAGAGACAGATACAGAGAGACAGAGACAGAGAGAAACAGAGACAGAGAGACAGACAGAGACAGAGACAAAGACAAACAGAGAGACAGACAAACACAGAAAGACACTAACAAACAAACTTAAAAACATAAGATGTGAAAGAGATAGCGACAGAGGCAGTGCAGACAAGACAGAAAGAGACTGGTGACTTTTACAGCACACAAGAGACAGAGGCAGAGACAGACAGAAAGAGACTGGAACTTTCACAGCACACAAGAGACAGAGGCAGAGACAGACAGAAAGACACTGGTGACTTTTACAGCACACAAGAGACAGAGGCAGAGACAGACAGAAAGATACTGGTGACTTTCACAGCACACAAGAGACAGAGGCAGAGAGAACAGACAGAAAGACACACTGGTGACTTTCACAGCACACAAGAGACAGAGGCAGAGACAGACAGAAAGACACTGGTGACTTTCACAGCACACAAGAGACAGAGGCAGAGACAGACAGAAAGACACTGGTGACTTTCACAGCACACAAGAGACAGAGGCAGAGACAGACAGAAAGAACTGGTGACTTTCACAGCACACAAGAGACAGAGGCAGAGACAGACAGAAAGACACTGGTGACTTTCACAGCACACAAGAGACAGAGAGGACAGACAGAAAGACACTGGTGACTTTCACAGCACACAAGAGACAGAGGCAGAGCAGACAGAAAGACACTGGTGACTTTTACAGCACACAAGAACAGAGGCAGAGACAGACAGAAAGACACTGGTGACTTTTACAGCACACAAGAGACAGAGGCAGAGACAGACAGAAAGACACTGGTGACTTTCACAGCACACAAGAGACAGAGGCAGAGACAGACAGAAAGACACTGGTGACTTTCACAGCACACAAGAAACAGAGGCAGAGACAGACAGAAAGACACTGGTGACTTTCACAGCACACAAGAGACAGAGGCAGAGACAGACAGAAAGACTCTGGTGACTTTCACAGCACACAAGAGACAGAGGCAGAGACAGACAGAAAGACACTGGTGACTTTCACAGCACACAAGAGACGAGGCAGTGCAGACAGACAGAAGAGACTGGTGACTTTACAGCACACAAGAGACAGAGGCAGAGACAGACAGAAAGACACTGGTGACTTTCACAGCACACAAGAGACAGAGGCAGAGACAGACAGAAAGACACTGGTGACTTTTACAGCACACAAGAGACAGAGGCAGAGACAGACAGAAAGACACTGGTGACTTTCACAGCACACAAGAGACAGAGGCAGAGACAGACAGAAAGACACTGGTGACTTTTACAGCACACAAGAGACAGAGGCAGAGACAGACAGAAAGACACTGGTGACTTTCACAGCACACATCTTCATCTCCGATAAAATTATTATCATAGTACGTACACCCCTAGGCCGGCGATTCCCCCCCCCCACCCCCCACTTTCCCCACGCCATACGATACACCGCTCACCCCTCACACCGACGATGGCAGATGACGAACACGACAAGGATGACTTGCTTCGTCCCCACAACAGCTCTCAACACCCTCAACACCTCAACCCCAGCTCTAATGTCTCAACACAGACTCTTTCACACCACTGTCGACCCTTCACGTTTATAGCGAAGCCTCTTCTCTTCCGTCATAATGATCACGTTCAACTGCACCGTACTCAATTTCAGATTTCTCAGGTGAGTGCTTACGTCAACAAGCAGGGACATAGAAAGAGAAATGGTGAGAGAAAAAAAAAAAAAAAGAAAAAAAAAAAAGAAAAAAAAAAAAAAAGAAAACCGTCATGCCATATTAATAATCTTTCCTTTTGCATTCTTGAAAAAAAAAAAAAGACTTGTTCGCTGCCCATTATATTTTTTTTAAGGATCATCGCACTCAGGTAGGTTACCTTTGTACTCACCTTTTTTTTTTCGTCCCATTTTCTACGCCATCTTTAGGGCCGCAGAAGCTGGCACAGTTTTTGTGTTTTTTTTTTTTTTTCAATGCGATGATGATAATGTCGATGAGGATGACAATCATGATGCTATGGAGTTCCATCTAGGATTGAGACTGCGTGACAGGGCTGTCACTCTACGCTTACTATCATAAATATCCTGGGTCAACCAGCCCCGAGAGATACAGATACCTGTGGTGCTGGACAGATGATTTGAGCAACACCCTCAATGACGCATCCGTGAAGTGGATGAGACTCGACTGTGTGGTCCCAGTCTTCCCAATGAGCCCATAGCACGCCCAACTCTGGAGTAGGAGCCGGTTAGAGCCAAAAAAATCCCACAATGATATATTTCTGAAGGGATTGATGGGGATTCGAACCCACAACCTTCCAGTCGCTGCCCATTATAATGTTTCCGTCATTCTCGTGATGTGAGCTTAGAGTTTCATAAGTACTCTCTTCCCTCTCCCTCTTTTCAAGGCTTTGCCAGCGTACAGAGGTTTTGCGCAGGCTTAGGGAGTCTCCTAGTTACCTGATAACAGATTTTGGAGGAGCGCATAAGGAAATGTCCGATCGTGACGAATCCCTATTGAACAAATTCCAAATTGTGATACCGTTCGTGCATGTTTATCCTAAAAACTGATTTCAATTATTATTTTCGAGATTAGATTCCCCGGAACATGAAGCCTTACAGTTTGAATTTGATTTCAAATAATTCGTAAAGACAGAGGGTGGAAGATGTGCTTGCGGCAACAAGGGATAGATATATATGGAGGGCCATGGTCGCCAACGCCATGCGGCAGGGCACATGATGATGATGATGATAATTCATAATCAGCCGATACGTAAGTATTTAATTTCCTTTCTTTCCTTTTTTCCAACCCCCAATCTCTCGGTCTAGTACTTCACTTTCTCTACATTTTAACGACCTCTGTCTGTCTGTCTGTCTGTCTGTCTTCTCTCTCTCTCCTCTCTCTCTCTTTTTTCTCTGTATCTTCCTTAAGCTGTACTTGTTGCTGTAAACAAAAGTCATGGGTATACATGTAGATTAGCAACGACAAGTTTGAAAAATGGCTTCTAGTCAATAATTTTTACATTTAAAAAAATAAAGCGTCATTGTCTCTCTCTTCTCTCTCTGCTCTCTCTCTCTCTCTCTCTCTCTCTCTATATATATATATATATATATATATATATATATATATATATATATACATATACACATATATTTCTCTCTCTTTCCCTCTCTCTCTCCCTCTCTCTCTCTCTCCCTCCCTCCCTCCCTCTCTGTTCTCAACTGTCCTGCTTTAATAATCTAAAAGAACAATATAATTAATTTCAACATCGTATACACCAATGCAAAAACCGTAGCAAAACTGATCATA
>JAPXFY010000012.1:92204387-92211887 GCA_030674185.1 Monoplex corrugatus | reverse complement strand
TTAGTGCACCATGGCCACTGGTCGAAAAAGAACCACTTCGAGAGTTATCTCCCAGAATGGTGTACCCGTCTTCTTTATTCCGTTCATGCCACACCATTCCTGCAGGTAATTCTCTCCCCTGTGGGAATGCCAGAGGGCTCTTTCGGTATAAATAGTATCCCCACCTTCTGGAAATTCTAGAAATGCTAGGAATTTCCTCTTTTCTGTCACTCTCTTTGTTTCTGCTCAGTTCCTTTCCTTTCTATTATTTCTTCCTATGATTTTCTGCCTTAATGGTCCATTCACCTGTATGTGTCCGATAAAGTCTTGCGTACTTTTTCTTAGGATTGATAATTAGGTACATGTATTAAAAGCATGTTTGGCTCTAGGGAGGTGAGATATGCAGAAGCAATTTTAGGTAATCTACGACTATTGTCATACATGTTCTGGCGTCATTGGGTATGCTTAAATTTGTATTCAGGTGTGTTTTTTGCAATCCCCTGTGCGATAAATTGGACGGAGTTGTCAACGCCGGGGGCATGTCCTTAGATTATGTGTGCCAATGAATTGATACGTGTATTTAATTTTTTTTTTTTCCTGTTCAAGTTTTGTATGTTTTGAAGCGGTTCTAGCCCTGATATGGCTCTACGCAGTCGGCTGGGCTTTAAACAACAACAACAATAACAATAGATAATTCTCGATATAACGTCACCAGCTACACATTCAGAGCATTTACTGCTACAGTATGATCCACCGTTTCCAAAAACAAACGCCGCCCCCCAAAAAATGTCACAGAACGCCACAAGCTAAGAAACGCGCTACAGGTGATGTGAGGTGGGAGATGAAAGGTGAACGTGGCAGGTGTGAGAGGGAACAAAACGTCTACCACCTGTGTTTTTCTATTACATCTGCTATCAAGTGTCTGACATCCGCTTAAAAGAATTCTGCTGTTGCTGCTGCTGTTGCTTGGTGGTGGTGATGGTGGTACTTGCTACCTGGCCACAATATGGGATTCATCTTTCTTGTCAAAATATCATCTCTGTCTGTCTGTCTGTCTGTCTGTCTGTCTCTCTCCCCCACATACACAATCGAAGCAAGAACAGATTATAAAACGTACATACCTCTTAAAAAACGTAATATTCATCCATAAGATAAAAGATATGTCTGTCTGTCTGTCTGTCTGTCTATGTCTGTCTATGTCTATGTCTGCCTGCCTGTCTCTGTCGGTCTGTCTCTCTTTGTTTTTGTCTCTTTGTCACTTTGTGTCTCTGTATGACTGTCTCCCTATCCCTGTGTCTCTGTCTCTGTATCTCTGCGTCTCTCTCTCTTTGTCTCTCTCTGTCCCTCTCCGAGTCTGTCTTTCTGTCTATCTCTGTCTGTCTGTTTGTCTCTGTCTGTCTGTCTGTTTCTCTGTCTCTGTCTGTCTGTCTCTCTCTCTCTCCCTCCCCCCCCCCCTCTCTCTCTCTCTCTTTCTCTGTGGATTATTTGGCAAACGAGACTTGTGTCATATTTCAGTTTAGACAACGCGTGGTCTTGGTCTTTGCACGTGCCACCTGCTACAGCTACAGCTACAGCTTCCAGACGACACACACACACACACACACACACACACAGTGAGGACTGTATTGTGGGAGGTAGGACCCCAAGCTGTGCCATCTGTGTTTGTCTACCTGTCTGCCATGAAGTGTCTGGAAACAGCGCTAGAAAACACAACACGCCCCTGGATCCTTGGCCCCGCTTTCTGACACCTTGACACTGATGCTGTCTTCTGGTTAGCCAGTGGCTGCCATCTTTTTGAGGGGTCCGATTTTTTAATGTTTGCCATCCTTTCTGGATGTCTTGTCTGGTTTCTGTCTGTGTCTGTCCCTCTGTCTGTCTGTCTCTGCCTATCTCTGTTTCTCTCTGTGTCTGTCTGTCTTTGTCTCTGTCTGTCTGTGTCTGTCTTTGTCTCTGTCTGTCTGTCTTTGTCTCTGTCTGTCTGTCTGTCTCTCTCTTTCTCTCTCTGTCTTTCCTTCCATATACACAGCAGAAGCAAGGACAGATTCTAAAGCGTACTTACCTCTTAAAAACGTAATTTTCATCCATAAGATAAAGGATTTGTCTGTCTCTCTGTCTCTGTCTGGCTGTCTGTCTCTGTCTGTCTGTCTGTCTGTCTGTCTGTCTGTCTCTTTGTCACCTCTCTATCCCTGTGTCTCTCTCTTTGCATCACTCTGCCCCTATCTGACTCTATGTCTTCATGTCTCTCTGTCTCTGTTTCTCTGTCTGTCTGTCTGTCTCTTTCTCTTTCTCTCTCTCTCTTTCTCTCTCTCTCTCTCTCTCTCTCTCTCTCTCTCTCTCTCTCTCTCTCTCTGTGGAGAGCCTTAGATATGGATTAGTTGGCAACAAAACTTGTGTCATATTTCAGTTTAGGCAACGCGTGGTCTTGGTCTTTGTACACTGATGCTGTCTTCTGGTTAGCGAGTGGGTGCCATCTTTTTGTTTTGTTTGTTTGTTTGTTTGTCTGATTTTTAATGCTTGCCATCTTTTCTGGATGGATGTCTGTCTGTCTGTCTGTGTGTCTGTCTTCCCCCCTCTTTCCCCCTCTCTCTATTTGTGTGTTTGTTTGTTTGTTTGTGTGTGTATATGTGTGTGTGCGTGTGTGTGTGTGTGTGTGTGTGTGTGTGTGTGTGTGTGTGTGTGTGTGTGTGTGTGGTGCGTGCGTGTGTGTGTGTGTGTGTGTGTGTGTGTGTGTATTCAAAGACTACTAGATTAAATGCTACCATCATTGAGTAATGAAGTTCCGAACTCTCTCTCTCTCTCTCTCCCCTCCCTCCCTCCCTCCCTCTGTCTCCCTCCACTCATCTCAAGTACTTCGTTACTATTTGCTATCTGTCTTCAACCTGGACTCTGGTTCTTGCTTATTCTGCAGACCATACAACAATATGAGAGAGAGAATGTGTTCGGAGACCAGCGCTATGTTAATGTAAGAACGATTTACAGTAGATCTTTTCCAGCTTTTTCCGTTTTTAGACTTCAGAACCTGTCAACATGCTGTACTAGAATTTTGTTTTTGTTTTTGTTTGGAAAATTCGTTGGATGTGTTTGCGCTAATCTATGAGAAGGAAATTTTATGAATAAAAACAAATACTACATGAAGCTTCATTGGGGAAAATTTTGTGTGCGGCAATTGAATGTTTAAACATTCACCTCTACTGTAATTTCCTAGTCACTGAAACAAAATACAAACACACACACACACACACACACACACACACACACACACACACACACACATTCACACACATGCACGCGCGCGCGCACACACACACACATACACACACGTGCACACACGCATTCAAACACACATGTACACACACACACACAACACACACACACACACACACACACACATCTATCTGTCTATCTATCTGTCTGTCTATCTATCTATCTATCTATCTATCTATCTATCTATCTATCTATCTATCTATCTATCTGTACACATACATACACACAAACACACACACATACATACACACACACACACACACACACACACACACACACACACACACACACCACAAAATTCACGTGAGACTTTGAGAGTTTAAAATAATGTTGACCCTATCAAACACCCGTCAAGCTCTTTTCATTCAAACTCGGTTCCGGAATTGTCAGGTCTGTTTTCCAAAAGATCAGAGGACCATAAAAAATGTCAGAGATGTTTGGTGCCAGCAGAGAGCCCGGCTCGCGCAACGGGCCGCAAGCACACCCCCACCCACACACCCAGTATTCAAACACACGCACAAAGAGAGAGAGAGCGGGTGGGTGGGTGGGTGGGTAGGAGAAGATCAAGGAATAAACACACACGGGCGCACGCACGCACGCACGCATGCACGCACGCACGGACGGACGCACGAACACACACAAACACACACACACACAAAACACAAGCACACACCATTAACACACACACACACGACGACGACACGATTCAAGATGGCGGAGACACCTACGTAAAAATTTTCAGCTGTCGGAGAAAACGTTTAAAAGGCCCATAATGACAAGAACGAGAAGAGGCCGCCTTGCCCAAACGAAACAAGAAGACGCATCAGAGGGCAAGGCTGATGGAGAGAAACTATCGGCGAGCGACACGGGAGCAGACACGCAAAAGGACCCGCAATCGACAGTGGCCGAGTCTGACGCTACATCTGGTGCACCGTCTACGGTTTCCACTGACACGCAGAGTGGGACAACCTGCACAGCGCCTCTTCCCAGCACGGCGGACTGCGTGAGTACGTCAGAACTCAAAAACATCATACTGGCTCTGCGGGACCAAGTCAATTCTTTGGAAAAGACTGTCCTTGCACTTCTCACAACCCAGCAAAATCAGAACATCACCATGACAACCCGTAACTGTCACACACAGACGGATCTCCATGCTACACATCCCACATATGCAGACGTTTTGAAACAAAACCATACAAGCAAGCAGGACGACAAACAGGCTCGAAACCTCAAGGCACCAAACCCCAGCAGCAAAAATAAACAGCAAGCAACAAAAGTACCTGAAAAGAAAATAAAATACAAGAAAGAACAACGTCATGACGTCACACAAGCTAAAGACGTCATTTTACATCCGAACCATACAACATCACGCTCTGAAGATAGGCCTATTCCAAAACAAGATAAAAAGCACCATGATCTTCCGTATGTTATCACTGTCCACGACTCTGTGTTGAGAGGTGTCAACTCGAGAAGACTGGGGCGATCTTACGGTTTCGAAGGAGACTCGTGCCCTGTGACCGCCCCTCATGACATTCAAAGCTCATTAGACATGGCCCTTTCCAAATGTGACGATACTGCAGACTGTTTTGTTTTTCATTGTGGCGTGCATGATTTGAACAGCAAAGATCTCGCTGCAACAACTAAACATCTCGCTTCAGGCATAAAACAAATAGCACAAGAACATCCTAATTCAAAATTAGTCGTTAGTAAGGTTGCCCCTGTACGGCAGGCCCGAATGGAGGTTCAACGAAATCTGTTCAACGCTTTACTATCTGCTGAACTTGTTGATATGAAAAATATTTCTTTAGTATCACATGAGAACCTTCGTACCACACAACAATTTCTAAAAGATGACATTCACCCCACCACCAGAGGAAGCAGCATCATTGCAGGAAATCTTGGAAGACACATTCGAGACCTCTTTTGGGAGACTCCAAGGAGAACAGCAAGATCAAGATCAGCACAGCTACATCCTTCCAGATTCTCCAGAGGACGGTACCACCTTTTCGACAACTACGTACCATGGTGGCCGTATAATATGTTTTGATATAACAGTATTACATATACAATTCTTGACGTTCATGTCACAGGACTTTTTCTGCGTCATCTCTGACATTTCTTCTGCTGAAAGTATACAATAACCAGGTTTTAGTCCGACTATCAAGACTCAGTCAGACTATACACTCTGTACATTTGAAGACGTGTATGCTATTCTTTTGATTATTGGTTATTTGTTATTCATTGTAATCTAATATCTCCTCAATAAGTTATTTATACGTTGACTATATAATTTTCTTTTCATCGTTTTGCTACAATTTTGTTATCTTTACTTCGTAGTCTAAGTAATTGCGTAATTTTCTTTCTGTCCATCTCTCCTGTACACAGAAAGTCAAAGTTTTCATTATTATCGTCCATAAATAAAGTCAATAGAAAGTTGGAGATAAACCAGTATCAGTAATGCGACAACAATCCCAAGTCAAGTTTTTGCAATGGAATTGTAGATCCCTTTCCACCAATTCGGCATACTTAGAGCATTTCCTGACATCAAATAGATGTGAAGTTTTGATTCTGCAGTCGATGAATGTTGTCGCAACCAAGCTTCCCAATTTCCCCAATTATTACTATCCTCCAGTCTATGAATGTGGGAATCACGGGAAGAAGGTATCCACCGCGATATATATACTCAAAGACTTACAATACTGCTTACTTACTTCCCCAGTTTTGAAATCAAGCGACGATTTGCACGCTTGTGCTGCCACTGTCCAATTAAGCAATTCTTTAAACATCAACGTTTTGTCAGTCTACATGCCAACAGGTCCAAATGACCACAACACAGAATGGCTGCGCACAATCCAAGATCAGCAGCGTGGTAAATGGCTAATAGGTGGAGACTTTAATTCCCACTCCCCATTTTGGGAAAAGAACTGTTCTACTGTTACAAGCAATCGTTTGGTAGAAAATATCGTTGATAGTTCGCTTTACCTTCTAAATGATGGTAGTGTCACTAGGATCCCTGATGTCTCCAAACACAGGGCGACAGCCATCGATTTGTCTCTGATATCACCAGAATTAGCACCATCCTGTACCTGGGAAACTCACAGAGACACTTTGGGAAGCGATCATCTACCTATCATCATAACCATAACTGACAAAAACATCAGGATGAAAGACAGCTCTCCTGATATTATTCCAAAATATAATTACAAGCGTGCAGACTGGTCCTTATTTCGAACTACTCTTGCTAATCAGGATTACAGACATTATGAAAGTGAAAATGTAGACATTATGTTTTCTAAATTCCAAGAGTCAATTCTAGCCGCTGCAGACATATCAATTCCGAAACTCAAAACTTCTAGATCGAATAATCGATTGGGTAATGTTTGGTGGACAGAGGCATGTGAGAAAGCAGTTCAATATAAAAGGGAGAAATTCAAAATCTACATCAAAAGCCGGAAACCTGAAGATCATGTGGAAATGAAAAAAGCTAACATCCAATGTAACAAAACCATCGCTGAAGCAAAGAAAGATTATTGGGCATCATTCTGCACAAAACAAATTTCAGATTTCAAAGATTTTCATAAAGTCTGGACGAAAATGAATCAAATGAAGAATGGAACCAACCTACAAAGGTGTCCGATAATAATAGAAACATGTAACACATTTCCTTCAGACATGGACAAAGCAGAAACTTTTGTGGAATTATTTGCTAAAAACAGTAAAGTTGAAGGTTTATCTTCAGACTGCAAACATCACAGAGAAATGGAAGATAACAACCCAATCTACACTGATCCAATACCTCAGAATGATCTCTGGTTTAATTCTCCAATCACCTTAGAAGAGCTAAAAAACACAATACTGTCTCTACACAACAAAACGAGTTCGGTAGGTGTTGATGCAGTTTCGACTGAAATGATTAAACATCTCCCTGAAAACTATCTTATTTTCCTACACAAAATTCTGCAGAAATGCTGGGTTAACGGAACTGTACCACAAATCTGGCAAAAGTCTATAGTTATACCGATATTAAAAGCAGGAAAATCGAAAACTGATAAAAACAGTTACAGACCCATTGCTTTGACGTCCCACACGAGCAAACTAATGGAAAGATTGATCTTAAACAGACTTTTACACTACTGTGATAAAAATAATGTTATTCCGGTAAACCAGGCGGGTTTTAGAAAAGGGAGATCTGCAGTTGAACACCTGGTTAAACTTACAACTCAGATCAAACAACAGTTTGCCCGCAGAAAAAGTGTT
>JAPXFY010000012.1:92186887-92191887 GCA_030674185.1 Monoplex corrugatus | reverse complement strand
TTCTGGTTCTGGTTCTGGTTCGGTTCTGTTCTGGTTCTGTTCTGTTCTGTTCTGTTCGGTTCTGTTTCTGTTCTGTTCTGTTCGGTTCTGTTCTGGTTCGGTTCTGTTCTGGTTCGGTTCTGTTCGGTTCGGTTCTGTTCGGTTCGGTTCTGTTCGGTTCGGTTCTGTTCTGTTCGGTTCGGTTCTGTTTCTGTTTCTGGCCTGGTCTGGTCTGGTCTGGTCTGGTCTGGTCTGTTCTGTTCTGTTCTGTTCTGTTCTGTTCTGGTCTATTCTGGTCTGTTCTGTTCTGTTCTGTTGAGTTTAAAGTCCTACAACTCTCAGAGTATATGAGTACTAGCTATAAGAATGTTGCTCAAAGAAGCCTGAAAAAAAAATTGGTTGCATTGTGAGATACCGATGCTATCGTCAGGTTCTCTGAATGGGTCACATTGTTCCAGTTAATGACAGTGGTTCCCGTTAAGGACACAGCACAGGCGCCTTCTTTAACTCGCCCCCCCCCCCCCCCCAACACACACACACACACACCAATTGTACCCGGGTCAATTATGTCCCCGGTCAACTGCTCACTCAATGGACCACCATGTCTTTTTATCTTAAGGAGGCTGGGGGGGGGGAGGAGAGGGGGATAGAAAGACGGTTGAGGGTGAAGAGTAGGGGTGATACAGCGGAGGGTGGGTGGATGGGGGATCAGGGATTACGCAGGGGTGGTCCCAGGGACAAAGCCAGTTCAAAAACCAAGCAAGCAAGCTACCATCGATTCAGGAAGATGATGGCCATTCAGATTCCACCGACTTTGTCCGCGAATATTTGAAGTGGCCACTTGGATCATGTGGCATACACGGTCCGAGATTAAAAAAAGAAATGAATAATAAAAAAGAAAAGAGAAGTCATACCAGAAATCGATATTCAGGAACATGAACGCACGCACGCTAATACACACATGTTTAACCTTGCTTGCGCACACACACACAACACACATGCATACACTTACACACACATGCACACACACACACACACACGCATGCATACACGTACACACACATGCACACACACACACACACACACACATACACGTACACACACACACATGCACACACACATACACAAACACACACAGGCACACACATGCACAAACACATCTATCTATCTATCTATCTATCTGTCTATTATCTACTATCTATCTATCTATTTGTCTGTCTGTCTGTCTGTCTGCTCTGTCTGTCTATCTATCTATCTATTTATTTATCCATCTATCTATCTATATATCTATCTTTCTTTCTATCTATCTATCTATCTACCTACCTATCTCTCTATCTCTATCTATCTATCACATAGACACACACACACACAACGCGCAACACACAACACATGTCTATGTCTCTGTTTGTCTCAAGAATTTGCTGTAAATAATTTTGTCTTATTTTCATTAGCTGGAGAATTCATTCTGTATGTTCGTTGTCTCTATGCCTACCGCCTATGTCTCTATCTCTCTCAACAGTTCACTGTAAATCATGTGTCTTATTTTCATCAAGTGAAATATTATGTCTGTCTATCTGTCTCTCTGTCTATATCTCTGCATCTCAACAATTCACTGTACATAATTTGTCATATTTTTCATTAACTAAAGTATTCTGTCCGTATGTCTGTCTGTCTCTCTGTCTATGTCTCTGTCTCAACAATTCACTGTACATAATTTTGTCATATTTTCATTAACTAAAGTATTCTGTCGTATGTCTGTCTGTCTCTCTGTCTATGTCTCTGTCTCAACAATTCACTGTACATAATTTGTCATATTTTCATTAAGTGAAATATTATTGTCTGTATTCTGTCTCTCTGTCTTATATCTCTGTCTCAAAAATTACTGTACACAATTTCATATTTTCATTAACTAAAGTATTGTGTCGGTACGTCTGTCTGTCTCTCTGTCTGTGTCTTTGTCTCAACAATTCACTGTATACAATTTTCATATTTTCATTAACTAAAGTATTCTGTCGGTACGTCTGTCTTTCTGCCTATGTCTCTGCTCTTCTCAACAATTCATTGTACACAATTTCATATTTTCATTAAGTAAAGTATTCTGTCTGTACGTCTGTCTGTCTGTCTCTGTCTCTGTCTGTCTCAACAATTCACTGTACACAATTTTCATATTTTCATTAACTAAAGTATTTTGTCGGTATCGTCTGTCTGTCTCTCTTGTTCTGTGTCTCTGTCTCCTCTCCGTCTCTTGTTGTTTCTCTGCGTCTGGCACAACTCTGACGGTCTTTTCAGCTCCCTTGTCGACAATTCCTTTTCCATTCCTCTGTTCACTTCACACCCACCCCACTCCCAACCACCCCCACCCACCATCCTCAGATCACTCCTTTCATACCAACCCAACTTTCTCCAAACTCCTCAGAAATTCTCCCTCACCCATCTGTCTCGTTACCCCCCCCCCCCCCAAACCTCCCCCTCTTTTCTTTCTGTCTTTTTTCTTTTCCTTTTCTTTCTTTCCTTTTTTTTTTCTTCTTCCCCTCTCTTCGATCACGATGTCAGCCTGATTGTTTTCTCTGCCGGGCTCCGTGTCACAATGGGTGTTTCCGGGTTTTTTGCCTCGGGTCAACATGATCGTTGAGACCGGCGTGGCCATACACCGCAGTTTTTGCCTTCCTTCTCCCTCAAAAAAAAAAAAAAAAAAAAAAAAAAAAATCCACGTGTCGCACAGCAATTGTGCTTTCGTTGAAATTTGATATTCTCTGAAATTTCTGGAGGATCGAGAACTTAAGTGTATCGGTTATGTTTCAATGCATTTAAAGAGCATTTTAAATGTCTTCCCAACAAGAGCAAGTTTTGTGTGTTTGATTTAAAATGCATTATCAAAATGATCACACTGGACATTTTACTTTTGTGTCGCACTCTAGTCAACACAGTTATGTATATTTCCATCCTAAGAGAACAGTGGCAGAATGGTTTCAATTCTTTGACCAACTCTGACATTGGGGATTGTGAAGAGAGAAAGGTGAGCGGTGAGGCAGGGCCATCTCCTGACTAGTTTTGATTGATTGGTTCAGTTTTTACGTCGACACCCACCTCAGGTGATATGGCCAACGGGATAACCATCCAGGGAAGTGGGGAAGGGGGACTTATCTAATCCTATACTGACACCACCAGAACAACAATGATGTTAAGATGGGACAGTGAGAAGGCCAGTTTTAATGGAGGAACTTATCTAATCCTATACTGACATCACCAGAACGACAATGATGTTAAGATGGGACAGTGAGAAGGCCAGTTTTAATGGGGGGACTTATCTAATCCTATACTGACACCACAGAACAACAATGATGTTAAGATAGGACAGTGAGAAGGCCAGTTTTAATGGGGGGACTTATCTAATCCTATACTGACACCACCAGAACAACAATGATGTTAAGATGGGACATGAGAAGGCCAGTTTTAATGGGGGGACTTATATAATTCTATACCGACACCACCAGAACAACAATGATGTTAAGATGGGACAGTGAGAAGGCCAGTTTTAAGGTAGCGCACCCCGGGATTCGAACCCACAACCATTAGTATGTGAATCCGACGCTCAAACCAACTGAGCTATTGAGACCTGCGCGTTTGTGGAGTGTAGCCCAAGTGTCGCTTTACAAGACGGCCCCTGGTCAATTATGTCATCAAGTGTGTGTGACTCATCCATCAGAAAGTCACTCATTTCAGCGTCGGGTTCAGGACTCAGAGTTCAATTGCTCATTGCTCAGGGCTCAATACTCACAGCAAGGTCAGGTGCCTCGACTCTTTTTGCTCATTGAATTACCCGTCGGGAAATTCGAGGACAACTTGTGTCTGAAGGTCACTTGCGTTGTCTGCTTGTCTGTCTGTCTGTCTGTCTGTCTGTCTGTCTGTCTGTCAGTCTGTCTGTGGGTCTGTCTGTACTCTGTGTGTCTCTTTATCTGCCTATCTGTTTTCTGTTTTCGTTTCCCCATCTCTTAGACAGAGTGCAGAAAGAAAGTGTAAAAAAATAAATAAATAATTTTTTTTTTAAATAAAGAGAGAGAGAGAGGGAAAGAGATACAGGGGGCGTAGGTCAGTGTGGGGAATAAAGAAAAATGAAAACAACAGTTTATTTTCTGGTGATATCCTTCAGAAAGCACCAGGTAGAGCCAGGGAGAGAATGCTGGACGGACTTGCAGAGTGGCCGGTGACGAGGAGGGTGGGGAGATGCTAGGGGCAACGAGAGATAGAGACAGATGGAAGTCCATGATCGCCAACGCCATGCGGCAGGGCACCTGATGATGATGATGATGATCCTTCAGAGTGAGAGAGAGAGGGGGGAGAGAGAGAGGGAGAGAGAGGGAGAGGCGTGGGTGGATGAGGTGAATAAAGAAAAAGAATAAAAGGTAAAAACAGTTTAATTTCTGGTGATATCCCTAAAAGTGAGAGAGAAAGAGAGACAGAGACAGGGACAGCGAGAAAGACAGACAGAGACAGAGACACAGAGAGAGAAAGAGAGAGAGAGAAGACAGGAAGAAAAACAGAGTCTTTACATACGCGACAAAAACGAAGAAAGAAAAGAAAGAACGAATGAAATGAAGAAAACAGAAATACAGACAGGTGGACGGATAGAAAACGAAAGAATGAAAGAAAAGAATAACAGCTAAAATAATAAACAAACAGAAAACAAACAATAACAGTAATGAAATAAAAAAAAAAAGAAGCTTAACCAATGTTGATCTTGTTTAAAACGAAAGAAAATTAGGGTCAGCAAGACAGAACGAACGAAAGAAAGAAAGAAAGGAAGAAGAAGAAGAAGAAGAAGAAGAAGAAGAAGAAGAAGAAGAAGAAGAAGCAGAAAAAGAAGAAGAAGAAGAAGAAGAAGCAGAAAAAGAAGAAGAAGAAGAAGAAGAAGAAGAAGAAGAAGAAGAAGAAGAAGAAGAAGAAGAAGAAGAAGAAGAAGAAGAAGAAGAAGAAGAAGAAGAAGCAGAAAAAGAAGAAGAAGAAGAAGAAGAAGAGAAAAA
>JAPXFY010000012.1:92156887-92179387 GCA_030674185.1 Monoplex corrugatus | reverse complement strand
AGGCTAGTTACACAAACATAATTCAGCTCTTTTTAACCGACCTACTACTTGTCCGTTTTACATGTAATGATGTAAGACTATATAGAAGTGAAACACTGGATACCCATGTTAAGACACAACCAAACTCTGGCATTATCAAAGCCATTTGTCACAGAAGTCAACAGCAGCATGCCATGCACTCTCTCATTCTTCGGAAATTTCATTTGTTTCCTTTTCTGAATAATAAACTCATCTTAACATGTGCAGGCTAAAACCTGGACCTCAGGACGTGGCCAGCTCATGGGTTTATGTGCAGGCTTAAGGCTTGTGCCACGATCACCATACACATGGCACCTGTGACGTTAGTGCATATGGAATTCATTCCGAGCTCGGAAAAGTCATCTTGAGAAATTGGAATAGAAACTGAAATTGTGCAGGCCTATGTCAAAATGAAGCAAAAAATAATGTCAATTTGATCAATGTTAAAATAATGTCAATTTGATTAATGTATCAAGAGTTTCTACCTGGTATCTGTATATATGCATGTTATAAAAAAATTATTATTGATCTACGACTGTTGCTCGAAATATTTGAAAACGATTTAGTATAAAACCCAATATGTCAAGTCAAAACCATCTGTCATTGTTGCTTGAACTAGCCTGAGAACAATTTGGTACAAGACAGTATAATATAACCACCTGCAATTGTTACTTGAAATATCTGAGAACGATTTAGTACATTATACAGTAGAATACAACCATCTGCAATTATCGCTCAAAATATCTGAAAGTGATCTAGAACAGTATAAAGTATGATATAAGCCATCTTTGCCTACGTTGTCTGTTTTTGTCCAAACGTTTTTCTTTTTATTTCCAGTGTATAGTCAGTTCTACATATTCAATTTGTTTATTTTACAGCAAACAACGCTGAGTTGCAAAGTAAGACAGAATTGCTATCAACACAAACACGTCACTGAACCAGCAAAAAAAACAACAACAAAAAACAACAACAAATAAACAATCATCAACAAAAATGATGGACAGGGCAGGAAAAGACATGCACATTTACAATATGGATATGCAATCAGTGAATCACGACCAAAACACAAAACAAACACAAACTCTAAACTCCAACCAAATTCAGACAACATTCAAAATGTGATACTTTCTTTCTTTCTCAGTACTGTTACCTGCTATTGTTGCTTAAAGCTCAGCCGACTCATCTCAATACTGGCACAGCCTAGAATATCATAATTTTGTCTTCCACTACCAGAGCCACTACAAAGCATAGCACTGAAACTTGTAGGGAAAGCATCAAACCCAGGCTCACTATCTCTACTGCAATTTTCATGAAACGTCATCTTTCTTTCGCTCTCCAGACTCCAAGAAAAAGGGCACAAAGTTCTGGATTAATGCCAGTGCAAAGCTTGGTACTACCAGTTTACGAAGAAAAGGCAGGTTAGTGCTGAGCCCAGTTGCATGACAACATTTTAAGATGCGTTGACAGAAACACTCTTAACTAAGTGTTGGAAGAAACACTCATAACTAAGAGTGTAAGAAAAATTGTACTGTCTTTGAAAAAATACAGTGTCTGATAATCTTGCTTTGTAACACTGAAATGTCTGATGATCTGTTGACAATGAATTCGTATCTTGTGAACAATGAAATGTCTGTTATCTTGTGAACACTGAAATGTCTGTTATCTTGTTGAACATGAATGTCTGATGATCTGTTGAACACTGAAATGTCTGATATCTTGTTGAACACTGAAATGTCTGATGATCTTGTTGAACACTGAAATGTCTGTTATCTTGTTGAACACTGAAATGTCTGTTATCTTGCTGAAACACTGAAATGTTTGATGATCTTGTTGAACATGAAATGTCTGATGATCTTGTTGAACACTGAAATGTCTGATGATCTGTGAACACTGAAATGCTGAGATCTGTGAACACTGAAATGTCTGTTATCTTGTTGAACAATGAAATGTGTATCTTGTAACTGAATGTCTGTTATCTTGTGAACACTGAAATGTCTGTTATCTTGTTGAACACTGAAATGTCTGATAATCTTGCTGAACACTGAAATGTCTGTTATCTTGTTGAACACTGAAATGTCTGATTAATCTTGTTGAACACTGAAATGTCCGATAATCTTGTTGAACACTGAAATGTCTTGATATCTTGTTGAACACTGAAATGTCTGATAATCTTGTGAACACTGAAATTCTATACTGCTGAACACTGAATGTCTGATAATCTTGCTGAACACTGAAGCACATCATCTATCTTTGTGTTGGTGACATTATGAATATCTCATGGCAAATTTATACAACTAAGTAAAATCAAGACGACGTGACATTTTTTGGCCTACTCCTAGCACTGAATGATAACATCTATCTATTTTTTTAACTACTGTAGAATCAAGATAATATTCTGGCCTACTCCTAGAACTCAATTATTACATCCATCTATCTTTGTATATAGTGTTTGAATCAGTGTAGAGTATACAAAGCCAGTTTATTTCACAATAAATGAATGAATTATTTGTCAAGTCACAGGCCCTGTTGTGCCTTTCATAAAAAGAGGAGTGAGGAAAAGATTGTTACATGCTTTTTTCTGTATCATACAATTTGCTTTGTACAGGTCAACCTTAGAAAGGAATGCAGCTATCTAGTTATGATACACGTGCAAAGTGACAGCAGGTAGTTCTAGTGTTAGCTCATACACAATACTGCCTTCTATGATATTACTTTGTCCGTCTGACGGTTAGTTCTTCACAAGCAAGTCCACAAGGATGTTCAAGCATCTCTGTTACTACGCCTCAAGACAAGAACATGAAATAAATAAAAAGAGAACTAACAGACAGACACGTAGATAAAAGAGATCAACCAACAAAAGATAAACAAACAATAAACAGACAGACGAACAGATAGACTTCAATCAACAAAAATAAATGAAACTTCATCAACAAAAAAAAATGAAGACTTCAATCACACAAAAATATATGAAGACTCAATCAACAAAAATAAATGAAGACTTCACAACAAAAAATAAATGATGACTTCAATCAACAAAAATAAATGAAACTTCAATCAACAAAAATAAATGAAGACTTCAATCAACAAAAATAAATGAAATTCAATCAACAAAAAAAATGAAGACTTCAATCACAACAAAAAAAATAAATAAACAATAAAAAAAAAAAAAAACAATACGCAGATAGATTTAAAACAAAAATAAACAAATACAGAAATAAAATCAACAATAACTCAACAACCTTTCACTCCCGCACCTATCCACCAGCATCCTGCATTGTCAACCATGCTAGCAAATCAAAAACTTACCCCTTTGACTCCCCCACCCTATCCACCAGCTTCCTGCAGGAAGCTGGTGGATAGGGTGAGGGAATCAAAGGGTTAAGTATTTGCAGTTGGTGGAGAGGGTGCAGGAGTGAAAAGATTGAAACAAAACAAAACAAAACAAAGAGAGAAAACAAACAAAAAATAAATAATAAATAAATAAATAAATAAATAAATGAATAAATAAATAAATCAACAAATATGGAGAGAGATTTAAAATAAATAAAACAATACAGCCGCATGAGGCGAGAGTTGACAGGACAATAAACCAAAAACTAGGTGTGCTTCAACGTACACCATGCGTTCCTACACACAATATTCTTCCTCCCACCCCCCACCCCCCCCACCCCCCTTCCCCCTTCCTTTTTTTTTTTTTTCCTTTTTTTTATATATATATATATATTTTTTTGCTTCTGCAAAGAGACAGAAGAAGCAAGCATCATCTCATGATAACAGACAACATTAATTAATCAAGGACACACGATGTCAGGCAGGGGAGAGAACTGGCAAGGTGCAAAGGGAGACAAACACAGACACACCATACTTACCGATTATGCCATCTGTAGAACCAAACGAAGCAAACAAACACAAGGGTTTAGATCAAGAAAATGGTAAGCAAACGATCGCACACGCGAGCGCACGCGCTCGCACACACAGACATACACCCACACACACACACACACACACACACATATGTGCGCACGTACGCACGCACATATAAACACACACACACACACTAGATCCACAATTGTGTAAAATCCCTTCAGTTAACACACATTAAATCAAAGACCACTACCATAGATACACACAGACGTGCCTATCACACACACACACACAACACACTCTCCTCTCTCTCTCTCCTTTCCTCTCCCCCCTCTCCTCTGTCTGTTTCACACACACACCAGAACACACAGCACCCACACACACACACACACAACACTAACACACACAAACACTATACCCACATACACACACACGTATGTCCACACACACACACACTATCCCACAACACAACTCACTCACTCTTCCCTCTCTTCTCTTTCTTTTCACACACACACACACACACACACACACACACCACACTACACACAAACCCAAACACAACGATCCACATACACACACACACTACCACACACACACACACACACACACCACACACACACACACACACACACACACCACCACACAAACACAGGAAAGACAGAGAAAACAGAACAAGAACAACTCTTTACTTTTGTGGGTAGTGGCAGAAGCACAATGATGCTTTATATATCCAGCGATCGCCAATGGGAGGATCTACACTAAGTGAGAGAGAGAGGAGAGAGAGAGAGAGGAAGAGAGAGAGAGAGGAAGAGAGAAGAACAGAGACAGACAGACAGACAGAGACAGAGACAGACAGAATACAGAGAGAGAGAGAGAGAAGAGAGAGAGAGAAGAGAGAGAGAGAAAGAGAAGAGACAGGCAGACAGAGCAGAGACAGAGACAACAGAGAGAGAGAGAGAGAGAAGAGAAATAGCTAGACAAGAGAGACAGAAGACAGAGAAGAGAAGACAGCGACAAAGACAGTCAGAAGAGAAAGAGAGAGAGAAATGAACAGACAGAAAGACAGAGAGAAAGAGAAAGTAGGTAGACAGAGAGAGAGAAAGAGAGAGAGGGAGAGAGAGGGAGAGGCAGAAGCACACAGAAAATAAACGCACACTCAAGCACACATGAAGAAAGCTGTACTCAAACATTAACATAGTTTCACAGTTTCATCATCACATCATCATCATCATCATCATCATCATCATCTCATCATCATCATATCATGTGCCCTGCCACATGGCGTTGGCGATCATGGCCCTCCAAACGAATCTATCCCTTGTCGCTGCAAGTACATCTCCCACCCTCTCTGTCCTCAGCCACTCTGCAAGTCCGTCCAAATATTTTCTCTCTGGGTCTACCTGGTGCTCTCTTTCCCTCCAGCTTTCCTGTTGTGACCAGGTGCTCTAATTTCTCTAATTTCATACGTCTTACTAGTGTCTAACGTGTTAGGTAGTATACATTGCCTGTGCTCATTAAAAGTATAAGTTTCAAAAAAGTCGGCCGCTGCCTTAACTACAGTGGTAAATGTCACATTCCAGAACTGACAGCTCAGCTGACTCGTTTTGAACACACACACACACACACACCACGCACGCACGCACACACACACACACACACACACACACACCACACACACACACACACGCACACACGCACACACGCACACACACATAGCACACACACACACATGCACACCACACACACACTCAAACACACACACACATACACACACATATCATACACACACATACACACACACATACACACGCACACACACTCACATACACACACATACACACACAAACACACACGCACACAAACACACACACACACTCACATACACACACATACACACACAAACACACACGCACATGGACATAACACCACACACACACAGGCACGCACACACACCACACGCACGCACGCACACACACTCACACACAGACACACACACATCATACACACACATACACACACACACATACACACGCACACACACTCACATACACACACAAACACACACCACACAACACACAACACACACTCACATCACACATCACAACACACAAACACACACAACACACACACACACACACACACACACACACACACACACACACACACACACACACACACACACACGTGAGACACATTCCTACGTAGGCCACCCACAGGTAGCAATTTGCGAGAGGAAAAAACCTGTGCTTGAGCAGTAACTTAATATCATAATTTTCGTGAACGTAGCACTTTACTTTCTGACAAAAGAAAAAGTGTTGAACTGACAGAAATTAAACCGAAAACGTCAGCAACACACTTCAAACTACAACCTGAGCTCGACCAAAAACTTTCGTCTTCCGTAACGACGCCCCCCACCCTCACACCTCACCCCCGTGGGGATACCGGGGACCTTTCAGTATAAATAGTATCTCCATCTTCTGGAAATTCTGTACTAAAAATTTCCTGTTTTCTGTCACTCTTTTTGTTTCTGCCTTCCTCCTTTGCTTTCTGTCATTTCTGCCTTGCTGGTCCATTCACCTGTATGTGTTCGATGAAGTCTGACGTACTTTCAGGATTGATAATTGGGTGTATATATTAAGTACAGTTTTGGCTTTAGGGGAATAAGATATGTGGAAGCAATTGTACGTAGTTGAGGCCCGTTTTTATCTTTTTAGTGTCCGTAGTTGTGTATGAATTTGTATTCAGGTATGTTTTTATTTTTTGAATCCCTGTGTATTAAATGGGATGGAGTTGTCAACGCCAGGGGCATCTTCTTAGATCTTTGCACGAATGCATGATTATGCGTACTTGATTTTCTTTTCCTTTGTTTTTTCCTATTGAAGTATTGTGCATGTTTTGAAACGATTATAGCCCTGATACGCTCTACGCAGTCGGCTGGGCTGTACACAAAAATCACTCTAACAGTAATAACGTCATGACGACACACTTTGCCGCAACTAAATTCCGCTCAAACGCTTACAACTCAACTTTCGCAACCAACCACACGAATACTCAGGGAATTCTCCAAGTCTGATCATAAATGAACGAACGAAACCCATCATCTTCAGATCACAGCGACACATAAGTTCAGAAGACTATCATCAAATTTCTTGCAGCAGACGGGAATTCTAAACTTTTAGGAGCCAAGAAAGACTTAAAAAAAAACACACAAAAAATCAACTTCTACACTCGTTGACATATGCACCCTCGTCATCTCCAATTTCTCGACAAAGCGATTCGCCGTCATTTAGAACACCGTCGTCGTTTAAACATCATCTTCATAAATCTTCCTTCCTTCCTGGTTTCTGTTCCCCCTTTTGACAGTGGCAAGAGAGCCCCGCGGGGTAAATCTATCTATCTACTGGTGTAAGTCATTTTTCTTCCTGGCACCACTTTGCTGAGAGCTCACTTTCAACGCTTCTGCTTGATGTAAGAACACACCCAGTTTCAGTTTGTGTAGAATTACAGAAAGAGAGACAGAGAGAGAGAGAGAGAGGGAAGGAGGAAAAGAGAGAGGGAGAGAAGAGGCAGAGGGAAAGAGAGGGAGGGGAGTGAGGGAGAGAGAAAGAGAGAGAGAGAGAATGAGAGAGAGAGACAGAGAGAGAGAGAGAGAGAGAGAGAGAGAAACAGACAGTCAGGCAGAGAGAGAGAGAAAGATCGACAGACTGATAGACAGACAGATCAGAAGTCGAGTATATATATATCTATATACTATATTATATATATATATATTATATATAATATATATATATATATATGTATATATATTTACATATATAGAGAGAGAGACACACACACACACAGACACACGGACACGACACAAAACAGGATGGCAAAGAGACACAGAGAGATAGAGACAGACAGACAGACACGCAGACAGACAAAGACAGAGAAACAGAGACTGAGACAGACAGAGAGTCAGGCAAAAGCCGACTAGACAAATTACATAGTCTCTCCCCTTTAAACCACCAAAACATCAAATCGCTGTGAATCATCGGAGTCCCAAACTTCTTTCTTTCTTTCTTTCTACCTTCCTTTTTTCCTTCTTCTTTCCTTTCCGTCACTCTATTTTCCACTTTTTTCCCTTCTATTTATTCCATATTCTGGTCCTTCCGTCCTTTTCTTTCTTTATGTCATTTCAAAGAATTTTTTAAAGGACCTCTCGCTGTATGATTAACTTTGCTACCTTTTCTAAGTTTCGTTTTTATCTTTTTTCCCCCCGTATATAGTTCTCTCATAATACTGTTGTACGGTTGCGAGGCGTGGACAGTCAACAAGCAAAGCCAGAACAAGATTGAGGCAGCCGAGATGTGGTTTCTAAGAAGAGTGTTGAGAGTTCTGTGGACAGCAAAGAAAACAAACGAGACAGTCTTGATGGAGGCAGACACAAGTAGATCATTCATAGGGAAGATTTGGAAAAGGCAGGCAACATTCATAGGCCATTTTATGAGGAAAGGGGAATTGGAACACCTGGTCACAACGGGAAAGCTGGAGGGAAAGAGAGCACCGGGTAGACCCAGGGAGAAGATATTGGACGGACTTGCAGAGTGGATGAAGACAAGGAGGGTGGAAGAGATGCTTCAGGCAACAAGAGATAGAGACAGATGGAAGTCCATAATCGCTAACGCCATGCAGCAAAGCACCTGATGATGATGATGATAATATCGTTCTCTCCATGTGTTCATTTATTATTTTCTCTTTTGCTTTGTTTTTAATGAGAGCTATTTGTGAGTGAGGTTTACTATGAGCAGAGTGGGCTCATCTTATCTCTTGAAGTTCTTTTCCAGTTTCGACCTCTGCCGTGCTCGGGATAGTCCATAAGTCATCTATGTCATCTTTGTTTTTAGTCTCATCTATGTCATCTTTGTTTTAGTCTCATCTAAGTCGTCTTTGTTTTCAGTCTCATCTAAGCCGTCTTTGTTTTCAGTCTCATCTAAGTCGTCTTTGTTTTCAGTCTCATCTAAGTCGTCTTTGTTTTCAGTCTCATCTAAGTCATCTTTGTTTTATCTCATCTAAGTCATCTTTGTTTTCAGTCTCAATCTAAGTCATCTTTTGTTTTAGTC
The DNA here is from genome assembly GCA_030674185.1 of Monoplex corrugatus. NCBI lineage: Eukaryota > Metazoa > Mollusca > Gastropoda > Littorinimorpha > Ranellidae > Monoplex > Monoplex corrugatus. The sequence goes on along the minus strand of JAPXFY010000012.1, from coordinate 92,170,403 downwards.
TCATCTAAGTCATCTTTGTTTTCAGTCTCATCTAAGCATCTTTGTTTTTAAGTCTCACTAATCATCTTGTTTTCAATTCCTAAGTCTCTTTGTTTTTAGTCTCATCTAAGTCGTCTTTGTTTTTAGTCCTCTAAGTCGTCTTTGTTTTAGTCCTCTAAGTCGTCTTTGTTTTTAGTCCATCTAAGTCTCTTTGTTTTATTCTCATCTAAGTCGTCTTTGTTTTTCAGTCTCATCTAAGTCGTCTTTGTTTTCAGTCTCATCTAAGTCGTCTTTGTTTTTAGTCTCATCTAAGTCTCTTTGTTTTCATCTCATCTAAGTCGTCTTTGTTTTTAGTCTCATCTAAGTCGTCTTTGTTTTAAGTCTCATCTAAGTCATCTTTGTTTTCAGTCCCGTCTAAGTCATCTTTGTTTTCAGTCTAATCTAAGTCATCTTTGTTTTAAGTCTCATCTAAGCCGTCTTTGTTTTCAGTCTAATCTAAGTCATCTTTGTTTTCAGTCTCATCTAAGTCATCTTTGTTTTCAGTCTCATCTAAGTCATCTTTGTTTTCAGTCTAATCTAAGTCATCTTTGTTTTCAGTCTAATCTAAGTCATCTTTGTTTTCAGTCTAATCTAAGTCATCTTTGTTTTCAGTCTAATCTAAGTCATCTTTGTTTTCAGTCTAATCTAAGTCATCTTTGTTTTCAGTCTAATCTAAGTCATCTTTGTTTTCAGTCTAATCTAAGTCATCTTTGTTTTTCAGTCTAATCTAAGTCATCTGTTTTCAGTCTCATCTAAGTCATCTTTGTTTTCAGTCTAATCTAAGTCATCTTTGTTTTCAGTCTAATCTAAGTCATCTTTGTTTTCAGTCTCATCTAAGTCATCTTTGTTTTCAGTCTAATCTAAGTCATCTTTGTTTTCAGTCTCATCTAAGTCATCTTTGTTTTCAGTCTCATCTAAGTCATCTTTGTTTTCAGTCTCATCTAAGTCATCTTTGTTTTCAGTCTATCTGTCCTCTTCTCTGTCGGCTCTTCCTTTTTCCTTTTTTATTTGCCATTGTTGGTCTGTCTATTTCTCTTTCTTTCTTATTCCTCTTATTTCCGTCTGGGTGACTATCTGTCTGTCTGCCTGTCTGTCCATTTTTCTTTGTTGATGTTTTGCTTTTTATTCGATTGACAATCTCTCTGTCTATGTCTCTTTTTTTACTCCTTTATTTCTTTTTGACTGATAGTCTGTCTGTCTTCTTTGATTGACAGTCTGTTTGTCTGTCTTCTTTGATTGACTGTCTGTCTGTCTGTCCTCTTTGGTTGACAGTCTGTCTGTCTTTGATTGACAGTCTGTCTGTCTGTCTTTGATTGACAGTCTGTCTGTCTGTCTGTCTGTCTTTGACTGGCAATCGGTCTGTCTGTCTTCTCTGATTGACAGTCAGTCTGTCTGTCTGTCTTCTTTGATTGACAGTCGGTCTGTCTGCCTGTCTTTGATTGACAATCTGTCTGTCTGTCTTCTTTGATTGACAGTCTGTCTGTCTTCTTTGATTGGCAGTCTGTCTGTCTGTCTTTCTTCTTTGATTGACTGTCTGTCTGTCTGTCTTCTTTGATTGACAGTCTGTCTGTCTGTCTTCTTTGATTGACAGTCTGTCTGTCTGTCTGTCTTTGATTGTCTGTCTGTCTGTCTTCTTCGACTGACAATAGGTCTGTCTTCTTCGATTGACAATCTGTCTGTCTGTCTCCTTCGATTGACAGTCTGTCTGTCTGTCTTCTTTGACTGACAGTCTGTCTGTCTTCGATTGGCAGTCTGTCTGTCTGTCTGTCTTCTCCCTATCCCATCCTTCGTTCATTGTTTATCTCCCCCCCCCCCCCCCACACCTTTTTCTTTTTCTTGCGTTGTTGTTTTTTTTTAACGAACAGAAGAAGAAGAATAGGATAAGGTGTGAAAATGTCTGATGCAGGGCTAGGGGAAACCCAGTGCATAGGAGTGTCTCCCTCTGTTGTGTCTGGGTGCCTGATGAAGAGATCCCCAAGCTGTTAATTTGTTTGTTGCCCGGCTTGAAAGTTCTTCAAGGGGTGCCAAATGACTGTACCAACACCGGTATGGAAACCCAAGGTGTCAAAAGAGGAAGGGGGCAAAGAAAAAACAACAGGAAACCCAAAAATCAGCAGAAGGCGGATGAGAAACGGATCGGAAAATGAAGAGAGAGAGAGGTAGAGAGAGGGGGGAAGGAGAGACAGAAACAGAGAGACAGACAGAGGAGGGAGGTAGGGAAGAGAGGGAAGAGACAGACAGAGGCATTGATACAGACAGAAAGAGAGAGAGACAGACAGACAGATACACAGACCGATGGAGACAGAGACAGAGAACAGCAGAGAGAGAGAGAAAGAGAGAGTGAGAGAGAGAGAGAGAGAGAGAGAGACAGACAGACAGACAGACAGACAGACTTTACATAGTCAACAAACTCACCACTAACACCAATCAAGCCAAATCAAACTCCACATATATACGCAAGATCTCCCCAAGAAAGACAACTGTGACACGCAGTCAGTGTAGATCCACGGTAGCGCAAGGACTACGTCTACAAACTAGTCGGGTTGTTAGTCTTGTCACTGTTAGTCAATCAATCAACTGGCACTCTTCTGAATGACATCTGCGAGTCTGGGAGGCCGAGACCTTTGCAACAGAGTATGTGGACTTCTGTAGGTATGTGTCCAATGCCACTATTCTCTGGCTTCTCTCCAACAATCTGACATTTTTTCCCTTCTCCCTGTCTGTTGAGGCAGAGACACTGAAACGTTCGTCATTAAGAATATGAGGGAATAGGGCCATGGTGAGAAAAAAAATATATCGCAGACTGTGCTGCCAGCTTTGTTGATAATGTAAATATACTGGTCTTCACTCACTCTCTGTGTCTCTGTCTGTATCTCTATCTCTCTTTCTCTCTTTCTCTGTCTTTCTCTTTCTCTATCTTCCTCTTTCTCTCTCTCTCTTTCTTTTTCTCTCTTTCTCTTTCTCTCTCTCTCTCTTTCTCTCTTGTTCTCTCTCTCTCTCTCTGTCTTCTTATTCTCTCTCTTTCTCTTTCTCTCTCTCTCTTACTTTCTCTCTTCTCTCTCTCTTATTCTCTCTCGCTTTCTTTCTCTCTTCTTCTCTCTTATTCTCTCTCTGTCTTTCTCTCTCTCTATCTCTCTTATTCTCTCTCTCTCTGTCTTCTCTCTCTCACACTCTCTCTCTTATTCTCTCTCCTCTTCTCTTTCCCTCTCTTTCTCTCTCTATCTTCTCTCTCTCTCCGTCTCTTCTTATTTTCTCTCTCTTACTTTCTCTCTGTCTCTGTTCTCTCTCTCTGCCTTTCTCTCTGTCTGTCTCTCCCTCTCTCTCTTCTCTTCTTTCTCCCTAACGTCGACCCACAATTTTGTGAGCGTCCGTCCGTTCTACATCATTTGCATGATTACACACACTCTTACTTCCCAGCGAAAACGACACTAGCCAACAACTATCCACACTAAGGCATAAATCAAGTCTACCATGGTTGGTCATATAAAGACTTTAATTAATACCATGGGCGTAAATTAGTTCTGGTCTCTCACGAGTGGGTCAGGGTATAGTATAGTATACGGCAAGCCGTAGCCACGAGGCTTCAAGGGTCTGGGAAGGCCCTGTAAGTGTTAATCTCCATTACACGTGTAATAAAGCAACGCCTGTGGCCACGAATGAAGGTAGATGTCCTACCTAATTGGTCTTTATCGTGACCAACAGGACTTCCTCCATATCCTGATCATCAACGTGAACAGGGAGGTAATGGCCGGGAGTCCAGGAAAGAGCGGTAACTCTTTTTAACGACCATTCACGATGGGTGGTGTGTAAATGATAGATAGAAGGGAGGAATAGACGAAAAGGAAATAAGGAAACGAAAGGAAGGAAGGAAGGTGACAATATCTTAGAGGACAACTAAAGGTCATCATCATCATCACCATCATCATCATAAATCATCATCATCATCATCATCATCATCATCATCATCATCATCATCATCATCATCATCATCACCATCATCACCATCATCATCATCATCATCATCATCATCATCATCATCATCAGACTTCCAAATGATGCAAGTTCAAGGACGTTTTCAGCCAACTTCCGGTCATGATACGGAATTGCCTACCTCCAAGTCTAACTTTACCAGATGTCCTTCCTTCAGATCGGTCAAGGCCATGACCACTTTTTTTTTCCCCCAAATGGCCGGCATTCAAATCGTTCAAGGCCCTCCCTGCAATGGCTGCTAATTCTATGAGGAAGATTGATGACATTAAGTCAAGATCGTGCCAACCATTTGCATAAACGTCTTTTCCGCTTCCCATGTTAAAAGGAAAAAACTGGAACTACTGCGTTTCATCATCATCATCATCATCATCATCATCATCATCATCATCATGTGCCCTGCCGCATGGCGTTGGCGATCATGGCCCTCCATATGTGTCTATCCCTTGTTGCCTCTCTCTCTCTCTATCTCTCACACACACACACACACACACACACACAACAACACACACACACACACACACACACACACACATACACACACACACACAAAGTTAACAGTACCTCCACAGCGCACTGAGACTTTTTTACGTTAATAGTCCACACAACCAAAAAGCACCGTGCCACGAAGGTCAGCAACAACAACGCCAAGCATCCCACTGACTTATAAATGATCACAGACAAAAGAGAGTAGCAGCCAACATGTCCGTGACCAGTAAATCAAAACCATTCGTAGCCACACAGAGATGCCACAGACGGCAGCACAGCATACCTCGAGGTAAGAATAGCAATAATAAACCCATGAGGAGTCTATGAGAGAGTCTTCAAAAGAAACGGACAGCGCCCCGACTTTCTCCATACCTCATCATATTGGCGACGAAAACGAAACGATGATCATAAGCGTAGGACAAAGAAGAGCTTTATGATGATAAATGGGCGCGGAATCATCATCATCATCAAGTGCCCTGCCACGTGGCGTTGGCGATCATGGTCCTCCATATGTATCTATCCCTTGTTGCCGCAAGCACCCTCCTTGTCCTCAGCCGCTCTGCAAGTCCGTCCAATATTTTTTCCCCTGGGTGTACCCGGTGTTCTCTTTCCCTCCAGCTTTCCTGTTGTGACCAGGTGCTCCAATTTCCCTTTCCTCATAAATGGCCTATATATGTTGCCTGTCTTTTCATAATCTTCCTTGTCAATGATCTTCTTGTGTCTGTCTCCATCAAGACTGTCTCGTTTGTTTTCTTTGCTGTCCATGGAACTCTCAACATTCTTCTTAGAAACCACATCTTGGCTGCCTCAATCCTGTTCTGGCTTTGCTTGTTGACTGTCCACGCCTCACAACCATATAATATTATCAGTTCTATATAACCTTCAAGAACTCTCTTCCTGATGTTAATTGTTCGTCAGAATGCAAAATGGGAGACAAGAACGGTCTGCTTGACCAGTCGCCATGGTGTAGTGTTTAGCGCAACGGACTACCGACTGGAAAGTTGTGGTTCGATTCCCCATCATCATCATCATCATCATCATCATCATCATCATCATCATCATCAACATCAACATCATCATCATGTGCCCTGCCGCATGGCGTTGGCGATCACGGCCCTCCACAAGACTCTATCCCCTGTTGCTGCAATTACATCTGCCACAGTCTCTGTCCTCAGCCACCCTGCAAGTTCGTTATATACGTTTTCGTTTCGTTTTGTTGAATTTAAACTCCTACCACTCTCAGAGTATATGAGGCTAGAGACAGACAGACAAACAGACAGACAAACACAAACACAGCAAAGAAAAAAGCAAAAAAGAAAAACAAGCAAACAACATACAAACATACAAACGAAAAAACAAATAAAGAAACAAAAAACTCAACAAGGACCAAAAAAAGCAAAAACAAAGAAAGAAACAAACAAACAAGCACAAACTCAACAAAGAAAAAAAATCAAAAACGACAAACAAACATACACTCAACAAAGAAACAAGCAAAAAAGAAAATCAAACAAACAAAAAACAAATACAGAAACAAAAACTCAAATAAGACAAAACGCAAAAACAAACAAACAAATAAAGAAACAAACACAAACTCAAACTCAACAAAGAAAAACAGCAAAAACGACAAACATACAAACATACAGTCAACAAAGAAACACGCAAAAACGAAAATCAAACAAACGAGAAAACAAATAAAGAAACAAAAACTCAACAAAGACAAACACACACACACACACACACACACACACACACACACACACACACACACACACACACACACGCACGCACGCACGCACACACACACACACACACACACACACACACAAATAAACAAACAAGTAAAGAAACAACCACAAACTCAACAAAGAAAAAAAAAGCGTCATCGAAAACAAACAAAGAAAGACACAAACAAAGAACGGAATTCATGCCGACAGACAAGTGGGAGAAAATGGACAGGAAAAGACAACAAAAAACACGATTTGTCTGCCGCAAACAAGTTGTAGACTAAACTGGAAAAGAACACAAGGGACGCTATTAAGACTCTGAAGTGAGCTCCCTTGAGTTTGCAGCGGAACAAGTAGAACGGTCATTAAGTTACAGCAGTTAAGGAAAAACGCTGCAATTAGCCCAACCCCCCCACACCCCTTTTTTCTTTAACTGATGGGAAAACAACGAGTGTGTGTGTGTGTGTGTGTGGTGTGTGTTGGGTGTGTGTGTGTGTGTGTGTGTGTGTGTGTGTGTGTGTGTGTGTGTGTGTTGTGTGTGGTGTGTGTGTGTGATGTGTGTTGTTGTGTGTGTGTGTTGTGTGTGTGTGTGTGTGTGTGGTTGATGGTGTGATGTGTGTGTGGTGTGTGTGTGTGTTGTGTGTGTGTGGTGTGTGTGGGTGAGAGCGTGTTGTGTGGTGTTGCGTTTGTGTGTGAATTCTAGAAAAATTCACTTTCATAAGTCAGCAGACATACACGCATAAAATGAAATAAAATAAATGAAAAATAAAATAAAATAAAATAAAATAAATAAAAAATACACACTTAAATGGGTGGCGCTGCACTGCGGCGACGCGCTGGTACCGATGAGATCAACCTGAAAGAATTTTACATGACAAAACCCACTGTGACAAAAACAAACAAACAAACAAACAAACCACTTTTCTCAAACTGGAAGGAGCGGCAGGGAAGTTTCAGTCTTTTTTTCTCCTAATTTTTGTATCTGGTGTTTGTTTGTTTGTTTGTTTGTTTGTGATCTTACGCTTAACAAAGGCCAGTTGACCGAAAATTTGAGCCTGTCCTGTCTGGTTGTATTAAATACGCGTTCGTATTCTTCTTTCGTATTTTTTTTATTCTGGTTCCTGTTTGCTTGAACGCGGGCAGTGACACTTGTTTTGGAAAACAAAACAAAACACAAACAAAACAAAAAAAAACTCACCACCACCACCAACAACAAAAACAAAGAAACAAACAAACACCCCCCCCAAAAAAAAAAAAAAAAAAAAAAAAAAAAAAAAAAAAAAACGATATATATAACTACAAAATATACTGACGAATGTGTGTAAGCGATGACAACGAAGCCCAGCAAGTAAAACAGCCACAGTCTCACGAAAGACAAGTCAGTCTCAGCCATAATAGCTTCCAGACCACAGCGCACCACTGATGAACATTCTTCGTACGTTTCACTGACACAACAGGTTTCCAGAGAGTTGGGGTGGGGTGGGGGGGTTATAAATTCCACAAGAGCCTCTTTTGCCCAAAATATATTGATCCGTGGATGAAAACTGTTCCGAAAATTCCGAAAATGTTGGCATCCATAATGAGCGGTCTGTTGGAGGTACAGTGCCAGACATAAACCTGTGGAGATGAGAAAGTGTCTGCGGGGGGGGGGGGAGAGAGAGACACACAGACAGACAGACAGACAGACAGAGAGAGACAGAGACACAGAGAGAGACAGGCAGACAGAGAGACAGACAGGCACACAGAGACAGAGAGAGACACAGAGAGAGACAGACAGACAGACAGAGAGAGAGACAGACAGGCAGACAGAGACAGAGAGAGACAGAGACAGAGAGGGAGAGAGAGACAAACAGAGACAGAGAGAGAAACAGACAGACAGACAGAGACAGACAGACAGAGAGACAGCAAGAGACAGAGACACAGAGAGAGAGAGGGGGGGGAGAAAGAAAGACTGAGAGTGAGAGAGAGAGAAAGAGAGATAGAGAAAAAGAGAGAGAGAAAGAGAAAGAGTGTGCGAGAAGAGAGAGAGAAAGAGAGATAGAGAAAGAGAGAGAGAGTGAGAGAGACAGAGAGAGAGTGAGAGAGACAGAGGATATGTGTGTATGAGAGAGAGAAAGGGAGATACAGAGAAAGAGAGAGACAGAGAGAAGGAGACGGGGACACAGAGAGAGAGAGAGACAGACAGACAGACAGACAAACAGAGGCAGAGATAGAAACAGATCTACAGACACGCACTAGACAGAAGAAAAAGATAGACAAACAAATCTGATGGACAGAGACTCCATACACACACACACACACACACACACACACACACACACACACACACACGCATACACACACACGCACAGAGAGAGAGACAGACAGACAGACAGACAGACAGACCAGACACGAGAGAGAGAGAGAGAGAAAGAGAAAGAAAGAAAGACAGAGACAGAGAGGCAGACAGACAAACACACAGACAGACAGACAGAGAAAGAGAGAGAGGCAGACAGACAAACAGACAGATAGACAAACAGACAAAGATACAGACAGAGAGACATAGAGAGAGAGACAGAGACAGCGAGACGGAGGGAAGGAGGGTGTGTGATTGGAAGCAAATGAGAGCGGCATCTGGAAGAAGGATCAGAAGGATCAGACCAAAAGTCCACATAGAAGCACTTAGCAGGACTCTTGTACGTCCCTTCCCCCTACCCCAGGGCGATCGGAATGCGAGTCGAGTCCCCTCCCTCATCGTGCAATAAGCTGGACCTCCAGAAGCCCAGAAAAGAAAACCCATCTCCCAATCCAGCCAGGGGGAAGTTTGGTGGCGGCGGTTAAAAAGCGCCACGCTGGGAGTACGTACGTTGCCGTAGTGTTTGTTCCCACGTATTCCTACTCGTGTCACCATCAAAATATATGGAAGTGCTTTAGGGGCGAAAGCAGGAATCCCACTAAGGGCAAGGGCCCGTACGGTAAGTTTGGTTTTTCAGAAGGAAGTAAAAAGCTTGGCATGGTAGAATCCCCGCTGCTACTTTTTACAGATTCTTCGTCTTTTCAGTGACAGAAAAAGAAAGAAAGATAGAAAAGAAAAAAAGAAAAAAAAAGAAAAAGAAAAGAAAAGAAAAGAAGAAGAAGAAGAAAAAGAAGAAGAAAGGGAACCATAATGGCTACCTGCTTGAACCTGGCTCTCAGTTACAAAAAAAAGGCTACTTACTGCGTAGCTTTCATCGGCGATCCAGCCGACTTCTTCAGCGCAACTGATGGGTTGAGAACTGGCTCTCTCAGCCCATATCTCCCATCACCCCCCCCCCCCCCTTCCCAAACAAAAACAAACATATTATATCGAAACAAAAGCAAAATAAAACAAGAGACAGACAGGCAGAATACTCTCACAACAAACAGAAACTCCACTTCAGCTTCTTCGGTTTTTTATAGTAATCACTGTTTAACAAGCGAGCCCCAATGTACGGAGAAAGGAGAGCAAGAGTGGAGATAGAGAGAAGATAGAACACGACACACGCTCACCGCACGTCCCATCTACCATCACCAAAACAACGAATGTTGGGAGGACATAAGATGTGGTTCAGAGTTAAGTACACGTCAGGCAAAAACATCCCCTGCCCCCTGCAAGTTTCAGCCAAGAAACCGACTATGATACCTCTCTGTAGAAGGTGTAGATGTAATCAGTAAACGTGTGTGTGTTTACCACACTATGCTACCTTAGGGGAAAGTGTACAGCAATTGTTCAGAAGATCGTTCTGAAAGTTACCTTGCCAGAAAAGGGTGTAAGACAAAAGGGAATGGTTAAGGCAGTTATACCGTTCTGGCAGAAAACCTTCGATTCGTTCCTAACGAAACTTATACGATAGCAAATCTGTGCCTTAGTAAAAATGTACAATGGTATTAAGAACCCTTGATACCATTTAAGAAAATGAAACGTGTGTATTCCTGTCTACATGCAGTCTAATACAGTATCATCATCACCATCAGGTGCCCTGCCGCATGGCGTTGGCGATTATGGACTTCCATCTGTCTCTATCTCTCGCTGCCCCTAGCATCTCTCCCACCCCCCCTCATCCCCAGCCACTCTGCAATTCCGTCCAGAATTCTCTCCCTGGGTCTACCCGGTGCTCTCTTTCCCTCCAGCTTTCCCGTTGTGACCAGGTGCTCCAAATCCCCCTTCCTCATAAAATGGCCTATACAGGTTGCCTGTCTTTTCCTAATCTTCCTTATAACAGAAGACACTGAAAGAAGGATACAGGCAATGGAGATGAGATGCTTCCGCAAACTCCTTGGTATCTCGTACAAAGATCATATAACTAATAAGGAAGTGAAAACCCGAATCGAATTTATACGTTTGCAAATCTGTGCTGTTTAAGATACCTTAGTCAAAATGTACAATAGTAGATAAGAACCCTTGATTCTATTTGAGAAAACGAAACGTGTGCATTCCTGTCTAGATGCAGCCTCACACAGTATGATACCACAATACAAACAAGTCGACAATAGTTGGTCATCATCATCATCATCATGTGCCCTGCCGCTTGGCGTTGGCGATCATGGCCCTTCATGCGAAAATATCCTCATCGCTGCAAGTATCATTATCTCCCACTCTTCATCTACTCCGCAAATCTCTCCAATATTTTCTCCCTGGGTCCACCTGGTGCTCTTTTCTTCTCTCCAGCTTTCCTGTTGTGACTAGGTGCTCTAATTCCCCTTTCTTCATAAGATGGCCTATAGATGTTGCTTGCGTTTTCCTAATCTTATCAATAATCTTCTTGTGTCTGCCTCTATCAAGACTTTGTCTCGTTTGTTTGCTTTGACTGTTGTGACTAGGTGTTCTAATTCCCCTTTCCTCATTAAAATGTCCTCTAAATGTTGCTTGTCTTTTCCTAAATCTTCTTCATTGATGTTCTTTTTGTGTCTTCCTCTTTCAAGACTGTCTCGCTTGTTTTCTTTGCTGTCCATGGAACTCTTAACGTTCTTCTTAGAAACTACATTTCACTTGCCTCAGCCACAATTGAAAAGCGCAGTTTAGATCCGCTGTTATTCAACAGAAAAGGGAGCACAGGAGGTCGTGGAACTCCTTCCTATCAAGTGACAGCGGAATAAAATGTATCTCCAACATTGGTCTTTTATGCCACATACAGACAGACCTGGCGCTGAGGGTCGGTATGCCGACTCATCCATCAGGTTCCGCCTCCCACCTCACCCCCACCCCCCACATACGAGCGCTCACACGCCCCCCCCCCCCCCGCGCACACACACACACACACACACACACACACGAGCGCTCTGTCTGACTGTCTCCGTCTGTATGTCTCTCACACACACACACACACACACACACACACACACACACATGCATACACACACACACACACACACACACACACACACACACACACCCTTTTCATTTCGGAGGGTAAAAAGAAAAAAAACCCAACCCCCCCTCCCCCCCCCCCCCCCACTGAATTGTCTGTCATGATAAACTTATCTGCTATGCTGTCTCAAACTGGATTTAAAAAAACAACATTACGGTTTCTGTTTTTTATTTTTACTTTTTTTTTAATCGTCAGCATTTCATCTTTCATTCCTTGGTATAACCGTCTTTTAGGTCAGTTTTATACTTCCTTTTTATTTATTTCCTTTGTGCGTTTGTTCATTTTCCCCATCAGGCCAACTCACCTCTGATCTTTCTGTGGCTATTTTCAGACATTCAATTCAAAAAGGGAGAGAGAGAGATTGCCTCTTCTTTGACATTTTCTCGGCCATATTCTCGAAATTTTCCTCTCGCGTACTTTTACACTTGCGCCATTTTTGTATATTTCCATTTTAGTCTTGTGCATTTTGAGAGCTTGGATTAGAATAGCATTTTGGGGGATTATTTTGCAATCCCTTTGTTTTTTCCCCGTTGCAAGCTTAACCGGTAACGTCCCTAGAGAATATACGCGACGCTTTAGTCTCTCTGTGTATTCTGGGTAAGATCTCCAACCGAAGCATTACCCTTTTCAGTTTCAGTTTCAGTTTTTCACAAGACGACGTCTCCGCGCTTGGAATTACTTTACAATACAATACAATACAATGTTTTATTTATATAGCGCAAAATCTTGATAAAATCAAATCTAAGCGCTGAAACAGACACACACGCACGCACGCACACACACGCACGCACGCACGCACGCACGCACACACACACACACACACACACACACACGCACACGGCTATAAATGGGGAGAAAGAATAAAAGCAATGGAAAATTATAGAGAGCATATTATATACAATTATATATTACAATGTGATTCCCCTCCGAGTGAGACGGGCTGCAGAGGGGATTGAGTGAGGTCAGGATTTTATGCAGAGGAGAAAAGGTGAGTTTTGAGAGCGGACTTGAAGGAGACAAAAGTAGGTTGCTGACGGACTGAGAGAGGAAGTTTGTTCCAGGAGAGCGGACCAGAAACAGAGAAGGCTCGTGGACCATAGGTATTGAGCTTAGTGCGTGGAAAGCGAAAAGTCAGAGGATCGGAGGCAGAGCGGAGGGTACGTGAGGGAAGATAGATCTCAAGTAGGCTTGACAGGTAATCGGGGGCTGCGTTATTGAGGCTTTTGTAGCACATGGTGTCTAGTTTGTACTGTATGCGCTTTGATACAGGGAGCCAGTGAAGTTGTTCCATAGTAACTGACGCCGCTAGTGCCATGTGATGGAGAAGGTCCAAAATGATCATGGCCCAGGCCTTAGTTTCAGTTTCAGTTTCAGTTTCAGTTTCTCAACATGACGTCTCCGTTCTCGAAGCGAATTCCATATGCACTAACGTCACAGTTCCCGTGTGTATGGTGATCATGGCACAAGCCTTACGCCTGTGCATAAACCCATGATCTGGCTAGGTCCCGAAGCCCAACCTCGACTATGTTTTACCCGAAGTATTACACTTTTCAGTTTCAGTTTGTTTTTCACAAGATGTCTCCGCGCTCGGAACGAATTCCATATACACTAAAGTCACAGGTGCCATGTGTGTGGTGATCATGGCACAAGCCTTAAGCCTGCGCATAAACCCATGAGCTGGCCAGGTCCTGAGGCCCTACCTAGACTATGTTTTACCTAGTCTATATTTTATACAGGTATTTTATCAGCCATCCGCTGGAATAATCTTGGTTACATCAAGCGTTAAGTCTGTACATTAACCCATGAGCTGGTCACTTTTCTCATGAAATACATGATAATATGTGATTATCTCCCTCCTTTTCCACACCATCTTCAGGGGTCTGGTCAATTTCTTTACACTGTAACACATAATGCGGGTTATGTGTGAGTGTG
>JAPXFY010000012.1:92144387-92151887 GCA_030674185.1 Monoplex corrugatus | reverse complement strand
TCTGATATGGCATGGTGTGGTACGGTGCAGGACTGATGGGATGTGGCATGGTACAAAGCGATGTGATCTGGGTGTGGTGTGCTGTGGTATGCTGTGCTGTGGTATGCTGTGTTGTGCTGTGGTATGCTGTGCTGTGTGGTATGCTGTGTTGTTCTGTGGCGGCTTTTAGTTAAAGCTTAAAATACTCAAGGTGGGAGGGAGGACCAGATTGTGTATACACCACGGTTTGATGAGACATCTTACAGTCGTTACATTGGCGTTCAATGTATCCCAAGGTGGTTCTGGTCGCTAGGGAAGTTTTTGTACTGGTCATTAAATAGTGAATGATTCCTTCTCAGGGGGGCAGTTTCTGGCCAATATTATTCCCTTTTAAGTTCCATCTGCCAGTCCCTGTTCATCTGCGTGTGTATGCGTGTGGTGTGTGTGTGTGTGTGTGGTGTGTGTGTGTGTGTGCGTGCGTGTGTGTGGTGTGTATGTGTGTGTGTGTGTGTGTGTGTGTGTGTGTGTGTGTGTGATTCTCTGAGAGAGAGAGACAGAGAGAGAGAGAGGCAGAGAGACAGAGAGAGAGATACAGAGAGATAGAGAGAGACAGAGACAGGCAGACAAACAGAAAGACAGAGAGAGAGAGAGAGAGGAAGGAGACAGAGAGAAAGAAAGAAAGAAAGAACAGAGACAGACAGAGAGACAGGCAGACAGGCAAACAGACAGACAGACGAACAGACAGATAGACATACAAACAGACAGACAGACAGAAACAGAGACACAGAGTGTGTGCTCGCGTGTGAGTGTGCGTGTGTGTGTGTGTGCGCAGGCGCGTACATGCGAGTGTGCGTGTGTGCGTTTAAGTGTGTATGCGTGCGAGCATGCGTCCGTATGTGTGCGTGTGTGTACATACATGCGCGTGTACATGCGTACGTATGTATGTACGCGTGTGCGTGCGTGTACGTGTAAATAACACAATGAGAAAGGCAAGATTCAGCGATCGGAGCTGGAAAGGAGGGAAGAGGGAGGGGGAGGACAGAGTATGTGTGTGTGTGTGGGAGTGGTGGCCGAACACGGTGCCAGCATTACCAGCCCTAATACCTGAACCCGACACACGATTATCAAAAGATGCACTTCACCAGACAAGCTTCACACCGCTTTGATCTCTGCCGCTAGATACCAAGACACGGCATCTAACCTGAACTAATCGTTCCGTTGCTTTTCTTTGCTATCGAGTCAGTGATGGTTATCGTGTTAATAAACGAATATGCATGCGCTGAAAATAGATTGACGCAAAAGGAATTATCCGCCTCCAGCATACGCAAAAGAAAAAACATGAATAAAAAAAGAAAAAGAAGACTGTATGTGTGTGACTCAAGGTGTTTGTAATGATATTGATGGTCGGAGGTGGGAGATAATTAGAGGAAGAGGCAGAGCGAGAGAGAGAGAGAGAGAGACAGAGACAGAGACAGAGAGAGAGACAGCGACAGAGAGAGAAAGAGAGAGAGAGAGAGAGACAGAGAGAGACAGAGACTGAAACAGAGGGGGAGAGAGCGATACAGACTTTGAGAGAGAGGGAGAGACAGAGAGATACAGACACAGAGAGAGAGAGGACAAAGAGACAGACAGACAGAGACAGAGACTGAAACAGACAGAGATTGAGAGAGACAGACAGACAGACAGAGACAGAGATAGAAAGACTGAGAGACAGAGACGTAGATGGATAGATAAATAGATAGACAGACAGAGACAGACAGACAAAGAAACAGAGACAGAGAGACAGACAGACAGACAGAGGGAGAGAGAAAGAGAGCAAGAGACAGAGACACACAGACAGACAGAGACAGACAGACAGACAGACGGACAGACGGACAGACAGACAAACAGACAGGTAGGCAGGCACACACACACACACACACACACACACACACACACACACACACAAACACATACACATACACAATAGGCTACTGTACCCAGAAAGTGTTTAACAAATGCTAAAAACCATGAACTGAGTGAGCACAGACTGGAGAAGTCATTCTCTTTGGAAACGGTTAAATGGGCAGATACAACCCCCAACCATCCCTCCCATGTCTGTCTGTCTGTGTGTCTGTTTGTCTCTCTCCCCCTCTCTCTCCGTCTCTGTCTCTCACTGTCTGTCTGTCTGTCTGTCTCTCCCCTTCTCTCTGTCTGTCTGTTTCTCTGTCTGTCTATCTCTGTCTCTGTCTCTCTTTCTCTCTCTCCACCTCTCTCTTCCTCTCTCTCTTTCTCTGTCTCGCTCTCCTCTTCTTCTTCTTCTTCTTCTTCTTCTTCTTCTTATTTCTTCTTCTTCTTCTTCTTCTTTTCCTTCTTCCTTCTTCTTCTTCTTCTTCTTCTTCTTCTCCTCCTCCTTCTCCTCCTTCTTCTTCTTCTCCTTCTGCTTCTCCTCCTCCTTCTCCTTCTTTCTCTTCTTCTTCTTCTTCCTTTTCATCTTCTTTTTCTTTTACTTTACTTTGCTACCTTTAAAGTCTTGTGTGTGTGTGTGCTTTTCTTTTTCGTCCTGTTTACTCATCTTTCTTATCTCTCTTCGACCTTTCCACAACTGTCTCATCCTGTTTGCTGTCTGGTCGTTTGCACTCACATCCCCTCCCCCCTTCCCAACATTTAGTAATGAAAGAAACGAACTGAGTACGCAGTCGTGATTTTTTTTCATTTTCATTTTTCTTTCCCCCCTTAAGTATTGCTTTTTTTTTTTTTTTTTTTTTTTTTTTACTGTCAGCCCTTTTGTGGTGATTTTTTTCCCCACTTTTCTTTTCACTGAAAGAAATTGGTCAATTCGTGGATCGTATTAGTATACATTACATTCTTTTTAAGCACCTCCTCCAATATGTCTTTATACATACGCCCTTTACAGATAGATAAACAAACTAGACAAATAAACAGAGTAGACAAAATAGGCAAACAAACAGACTGGTAGACAAAATAGACAAATAAACAGACTGGTAGACAAATAAACAGACTGGTAGACAAAATAGACAAACAGACTGGTAGACAAAATAGACAAATAAACAGACTGGTAGACAAAATAGACAAATAAACAGACTGGTAGACAAAATAGACAAATAAACAGACTGGTAGAGAAAATAGACAAATAAACAGACTGGTAGAGAAAATAGACAAATAAACAGACTGGTAGACAAAATAGACAAATAAACAGACTGGTAGACAAAATAGACAAATAAACAGACTGGTAGACAAAATAGACAAATAAACAGACTGGTAGAGAAAATAGACAAATAAACAGACTGGTAGACAAAATAGACAAATAAACAGACTGGTAGACAAAATAGACAAATAAACAGACTGGTAGACAAAATAGACAAATAAACAGACTGGTAGACAAAACAGACAAATAAACAGACTGGTAGACAAAACAGACAAATAAACAGACTGGTAGACATAGACAAAATAGACAAATAAACAGACGGGTAGACAAAATAGACAATAAACAGACTGGTAGACAGAATAGACAAATAAACAGACTGGTGGACATAGACAAAATAGACAAATAGACAGACTGGTAGACAGAATAGACAAATAAACAGACTGGTGGACATAGACAAAATAGACAAATAAACAGACTGGTAGACAGAATAGACAAATAAACAGACTGGTGGACATAGACAAAATAGACAAATAAACAGACTGGTAGACAGAATAGACAAATAAACAGACTGGTGGACATAGACAAAATAGACAAATAGACTGGTAGACAAAATAGACAAATAAACAGACTGGTAGACAGAATAGACAAATAAACAGACTGGTGGACATAGACAAAATAGACAAATAGACAGACTGGTAGACAGAATAGACAAATAAACAGACTGGTGGACATAGACAAAATAGACAAATAAACAGACTGGTAGACAGAATAGACAAATAAACAGACTGGTGGACATAGACAAAATAGACAAATAAACAGACTGGTAGACAGAATAGACAAATAAACAGACTGGTGGACATAGACAAAATAGACAAATAGACTGGTAGACAAAATAGACAAATAAACAGACTGGTAGACAGAATAGACAAATAAACAGACTGGTGGACATAGACAAAATAGACAAATAGACTGGTAGACAAAATAGACAAATAAACAGACTGGTAGACAAAATAGACAAATAAACAGACTGGTAGACGTTCACACGTACCCCCCATCAACCCACACCCTCTCCAAACACATACATAAAAAAATTTAAAAACGAGATTTTTTTTTCTTTCCCACTCCTAAAATTTGTCCCAAAAAAACACAGAAAGAGCTCGGCATGGGTTCTTTGCCGTGCCATGTTTTGTCCATCACGGGCAGCCATTGTGACGTCCATGCTGCAACCTTCCGCTTCCGTTCCCATCGGCCCCTTCGCTTCCTCTGCCTTCCTCAAGTCTCGTGAGAATGATGATTGGCGTTTGATGGATCGTTCTACAGCTCTAGCAACTGACAAGTCCTGGGTTTTTTATCGTTTTTTTTGTTTTTTTTTTTTTTTCGTTTTTTTTTTCTTTCTTTACTTACAATGTTTGAAGCAACAAAAAAACGTTTCTCTAGGATTTGCTGGTATGTGCACAGTAGCTTAGATAGTGAAAGCTGGGACTTTGTTATCCTTTCTTTTTTGGAAGACTAATGTAGTAACTTACGAAGCTGGAACGATAAGTATTCTAGCTTTACTGGTTTAGTATGGTAATCTACGAGGTAACGGCAAAAAGTGTTGTTCTTGCTGAATACCGTGGTGACTTACAAGGTCGAGACCCATTGTCTTCAGGCACTACTGGCATCATAATCATCTGTGGTGTGAAAACAGAAGGTATTTCTGCCTTGTGGCTAGTTTGTGCAGTTGTCTTTCCAAGGCTGATGCAAAAAAAAAAAAACGAAAAAAAACAACAACTTATAGCTTCATCGTACGAGGAGGGAGGGGGAAGGTAGGAGGGGTTTAAGTTCAAGTTCAAGTTCATTTTGCTTATAGCCCAGCCGACTACTAGAGCCATATCAGGGTTAGCACCACTATGGACTGAATGCAAACATTGTCAGAATTTCCTGAGATAGTGCTGTTCACATACCTTCTTCAAAACGTACTCATGATAGATATTGTTTTTTGTCTGTGTGACTTTGCCTTTGGCGCTGTAGCTTTCAAACTTATGCATTTCCGACTTCTTAGTGGTCTACAGATTTGACTGAAATTTGGTAAATTTCCTTTCAGACAAGGCAGGCAAAATCTTGCTAACATACTGTTTGTCACATTCACATACAGAGAGACAAACAGACAGACACACACACACACACACACACACGCACACACACACATACACAAACTCACACACACCATATTCATATACATGTATGAATATACACACACATTCATACATACACACAAGCGCACACGCATACGTATACATACACAAGCAAACACACGCACACACTCTCACACACATACATCATACACCTCTTGTCGATAAGAAACAATCCATCTTTTTATCTATATGTATAGAGAGAGAGAGAGAGACAGAGAGAGAGAGAGAGACAGAGAGAGAGAGAGACAGAGAGAGAGAGAGAGACAGAGAGAGAGAGAGAGGAGACAGAGAGAGAAGAGAGAGAGAGAAGGAGAGAAGAGAGAGAGAGAGAGAGAGAGAAGAGAGAGAGAGAGAGAAGACGAGAGAACGAGAGAAGAGAGAGACAGACAGATAGACAGAGAACGAGGAGAGAGAGAGACAGACAGACCGACAGACAGACAGAGACACAGGCACAGACAGATAGACAGAGACAGGGACAGACAGACTGACATACAGACAAACAGAAAGACAGAGAGAGAGACAGACAGACAGACAGACAGACAAACAGAAAAACAGAGAAGACAGACAGACAGACTCAGACAGACAGAAAACACACAGAAAAATCACAGACAGACGACAAAGTAGAGAATGAAAATGATACAGAACTAGTGGCTCGACTGTCAAGTCTCGCGTTGTTTTATGCAGGGAATAGCCACAAACAATTACCATGCCTCGGGGGACAAACCCTACCAGTAGCCATATGACGGCAACGGCGCCAACAGCAACAGAGCTACAGCATCCTCAGGGTGGAAACACTCGAAAGATGGGTGCAGAGCACGCTTGGCTGGCACAGACAAGCGGGTCATGTCCAACTCGTGTCCCTGGCATCTCTCATCTTCACGCCTCCATGACCATACAGCTGCTTGCCCCCCCCCTCTCACTCCCTCACCCTCCTCACAACACACCTGGGGAATACCTCACCTTTGGCGGAAGGCGGAAACATAAAAAGGAAGAAAAGGAGAAAATAAAGAAGAAGAAGAAAGTGAGTGTGGGTAGGAGGGAGTGGAATGTTTTCTTCTTGTTCTTCTTCTTGTTCTTGTTCTTGTTCTTCTTCTTCTACTTCTTCTTGTTTTTCTTCTTGTTCTTCTTGTTCTTCTTCTTGTTCTTGTTCTTCTTCAGCTTGTTCTTGTTCTTCTTGTCCCTCTTCTTCTTCTTCTTGTCTTTCTTCTTCTTCTTCTTCTCCTTCTTCTTCTTCTTCTTCTTGTTCTTTCTTCTTCTTCTTCTTCTTCTTCTTCTTCAGTTCTTCACTCATTTCTGCTCATCTTTCCATTTGCCTTTTTCATGAATCGAAGAGTAATTATAGGTTTTAAACAACCACAATAATCATAATCCCAATAATCAACAAAGAATCGAAGAGTAATTATAGATTTTAATCAACCACAATAATCATAATCCCAATAATCAACATGAATCGAAGAACAATTATAGATTTTAAAACACAGTTATCGTAATCCCAATAATCAACATGAATGGAAGAGTGATTACATATTTTAAGCAACCACAAAAATCACAATCCCAAAAATCAATGACTCGACTATTAAATCATTCTGCATATCGCCTTTTTTTTTCACCCAGGTCCATATACGTGTCTTCAGTGCTCCTTTTCTTTGCTTATATACAGAGATTTGCAAGGCGAACGACGCAGCGTGTGTTGACTAATGGTATAATTTGGTGTACAGCGAAAATGTCTGGGGTCTATTTTGTCAGATTACAATCTATACCAGGTGCAGATCTGGGCGTTAAGGTATCACTCCTTGACGTGTTAGACTAGTCATCCATCCATCCATCCTTCCACCCATCTTTCCATCTGTCTATCCATCCACCCACACATCCATCCATCCATACCTGTGTTTCCGGCCCACTTCTTCGCTGTTTCACCTGTCGACATCGCATCAGTTCTCTTCCGTCCTTATCTTCCTCTTTTTTTGTTTTTTGTTTTTTGTTTTTTGTTTTCATCGTCTTCTTGCTCTCCATCTCCTCTGTTTCTTTCTTTCTTTCTTTTTTCTTCCTCTACTTCTTCCTTTCTCTTTTATTATTTCTCTACCTATTTTTGTCCGTTTTCGTTCACTTTTTTTTTTTCGCTCTTCTTCTTTCTTGTTTTTTCTTGTTCTTTTTTTGTTCTTGTTGTTCCTGTTCTTCTTTCTTCTTCTTTCTTTT
>JAPXFY010000012.1:92139387-92141887 GCA_030674185.1 Monoplex corrugatus | reverse complement strand
GGTTTATTGGTCTGTTGGTTTGTTGGTTTGCTGGTTTGTTGGTTTGTTGGTCTGTTGGTTTGTTGGTCTGTTGGTTTGTTGGTTTGTTGGTCTGTTGGTTTGCTGGTTTGCTGGTTTGTTGGTTTGCTGGTCTGTTGGTTTGTTGGTTTGTTTTGTTTTATTGAAAGGAACCAGAAGAACAAGAAAACCAATGTAAGCGCGGATTCAACAAAACAAGACAAAACAAGCGCAAATTTTCGGCCAACCGGCCTTTGTCAAGTGCGAATGCACGGTCACAAACAGACCACAAACACCAAACAACGGATAATAAAAACAGGACTAAAAACTTCCCTGCCGCCTCGTCCAGTGGATAAAAAGGGACCAAAATCAGAGAGAAAAAGAACGGAAACACAGAGAGAGAGAGAGAGAGAGAGAGAGACAGAGAGACAGAGAGAGAGAGAGAGAGAGAAACAAGAGAGAGAGAGAAGAGAACGAAAGAGAGAGAGAGACCCTTTTTATCCACTGGACGAGGCGGCAGGGAAGTTTTTAGTCCTGTTTTTATTATCCGTTGTTTGGTGTTTGTGGTCTGTTAGTGACCGTGCGTTCGCGCTTGACAAAGGCCGGTTGGCCGAAACTTTGCGCTTGTTTTGTCTTGTTTTGTCTTGTTTTGTTGAATACGCGCTTACATTGGTTTTCTTGTTCTTCTGATTCCTGTTTGCTTGGGCGCGGGCAGTCGCACTTGTTTTGGATTTTGTTTTGCCTTAGTTTGGTGAGGCTCTGTTTAGGTTGAAGTTACTGTCGTTGTCAGTGTCATCGTTACTGGTGGTGGTGGTGGTGGTTGTGTCGTTAATGGTATTGTTATGTTGTTCTTTTTGTTATTGTTGTTGTTATTTTGTTGCTGTTGCTGTTGCTGTTGTTGGTGTCGTTGTTGTTATTGTTACGTTGTTTTTGTTATTGTTGTTGTTGTCGTTGTTGTTTGTTGTTATTATTGTTGTTCTTGTTGTTGCATTGCTCCAATCAGTTATGTCTGCTGATCAGTTGTGCTGTTGTGTTGTGTTGTGTTGTGTTGTGTTGTGTTGTGTTGTGGTGTGGTGTGGTGTGGTGTGTTGTGTTGTGTTGTGTTGTGTTGTGTTGTGTTGTGCTGTGCTGTGCTGTGCTGTGCTGTGCTGTGCTGTGCTGTGCTGTGCTGTGCTGTGCTGTGTTGTGTTGTGGTGTGTTGTGGTGTGTTGTGTTGTGTTGTGTTGTGTTGTGTTGTGGTGTGTTGTGGTGTGGTGTGGTGTGGTGTGCACATGTGGTTTGGTGTGGTGTGGTGTGCAGTTGGGTTGGGTTGGGTTGGGTTGGGTTTGAGTTGGGTTGGGTTGGGTTGGGTTATCTTGTCTTTTGTTAAGTCAAGTAGTGTGCTGTTTTTTGTTGTTTGTGCAATTGCTCTGTTGTTGTTTTAGTGTGGTTCTGCTCCTTTGCTTCGTTGTTGTGTTATGTTGTTCTGTTATGTTGTTCTGTTGCGTTTGTTCTGTTGCGTTGTTCTGTTGCGTTGTTCTGTTATGTTTTCTGTTGTGTTGTTCTGTTGTGTTGTTCTGTTGTGTTGTTCTGTTGTGTTGTTCTGTTATGTTGTTCTGTTGTGTTGTTCTGTTATGTTTTTTGTTGTTGTGTTGTTCTGTTGTGTTGTTCTGTTGTGTTGTTTGTTATGTTGTTCTATTATGTTGTTCTGTTGTGTTGTTCTGTTATGTTTGTTCTGTTGTGTTGTTCTGTTGTGTTGTTCTGTTGTGTTGTTCTGTTTGTTGTTCTGTTTGTTGTTGTGTTGTTCTGTTGTGTTGTTCTGTTGTGTTGTTCTGTTATGTTGTTTGTTATGTTGTTGTGTTTTCTGTTATGTTGTTCTGTTGTGTTGTTCTGTTATGTTGTTCTGTTATGTTGTTCTGTTGTGTTGTTCTGTTGTTGTTCTGTTGTGTTTGTTCTGTTATGTTGTTCTGTTATGTTGTTCTGTTATGTTGTTCTGTTGTGTTGTTCTGTTATGTTGTTCTGTTATGTTGTGTTGGTTCTGTTGTGTTGTTCTGTTGTGTGTTCTGTTATGTTGTTCTGTTATGTTGTTCTGTTATGCTATTGTGTTGTTCTGCTATGTTGTTGTGTTATGTTGTTGTGTTATGTTGTTCTGTAGTTGTTCTGTTATATTGTTCTGTTATGTTGTTCTGTTATGTTGTTCTGTTATGTTGTTGTTATGTTGTGTTGTTTGTTTGTTGTTCTGTTATGTAGTTCTGTTATGTTGTTGTTATGTTGTTCTGTTATGTTGTTCTGTTATGATGTTCTGTTGTGTTGTTCTGTTATGTTGTTCTGTTGTGTTGTTCTGTTATGTTGTTCTGTTATGTTGTTCTGTTATGTTGTTCTGTTGTGTTGTTCTGTTATGTTGTTCTGTTGTGTTGTTCTGTTATTGTTCTGTTATGCTGTTCTGTTTGATCTGCTCCATTTTGTTATGAGCTCTCTCGTTTCGGTTAGAACTCAACTTTGGTTTGGTTTGGATCGCTCCACT
>JAPXFY010000012.1:92131887-92134387 GCA_030674185.1 Monoplex corrugatus | reverse complement strand
GAGAAGACCCAAAATGATCACGGCACAAGCTTTAAGCCTGCATATAAACCCACGAGCTGGCCAGGTCCTGAGGTCCTTCCTATATAGTTCTATAACCCAGGGGTCGTAGAGGAGTGAGGTGGCAGAGACCTCAACTTTTCCCGGATCAGCCATATCAATCTGAGGTGGGTGCCGACGTAAAAACTCAACAAATCAATCAGACAACATCTATCAAGAGAGTCAGCCAGCTCGCTTATAAAAACTGTGCCCCCTTTCCTCCACCCCCCCCCTCCCCCCATTCCGTCCAGAAGAAGAAGAAGTAGAAGATGAAGGAGAAAGAGAAGGAGCAGGTGCAGAGAGAAGAAGAAGAAGAAGGAGAAGGAGAAGAAGAAGAAGAGAAGAAGAAGAAGAAGGAGACGAAGAAGAAGAAAGAAAGAAAGAAGAAGAAAAAAAGAAAGAAAGGAAGAAGAAAGAAGAAAAAGAAGAAGAAGAAAAAGTAGAAGGAGAAGGAGAAGGAGAAGAAGCAGAAGAAGAAGAAGAAGAGAAGGAGAAGGAGAAGAAGAAGAAGAGAAGAAGAAGGAGACGGAGAAGAAGAAGAAGAAAGAAAGAGAAGAAGAAGAAAGAAAGAAAGAAAAAAGAAAGAAAGAAAGAAAAAAGAAGAAGAAGAAGAAGAAGAAGAAGAAGAAGAAGAAGAAGAAGAAGAGAAGAAGCAGAAGAACAAGAAGAAGAAGAACATGATGATGATGATGATGATGATGATGATGATGATGATGATGATGATGATGATGTAAACTTTAACAAGTTAAGAATTAGGCGTAGTGAAGGCCTTCTGACAATTCTGCCCAGACAGCACGAACACGAACACGAACACGAACAGCGAAACAAGGAAACGAGGGGTGGGCCAAAGTGCCATAAACACTACTATTACTACAGGAAAGCCTGGAGGGAGGAGACATGAACTATAAACATCCCCCTTACTCACTCTTACCTCATACCCACCTAGGATTGCTGTCCCCTTCTGCTCCCCTCCCCTTCCCTCCCCTTCCTCCCCTTCCCCCTTCCCTTCCCTTCCCTCCCCTTCCATTTCGTATCCATCTCTCTCTCTCTCTCTTTCACACACACACACACACACACACACACACACACACACACACACACACACAGAGGGGGGGGGGGCATGTGGCCATCCCCCTCTGCCCACGTGCTTTCCCATGATATAAAAAGGGATTTGAAGAAGAAGAAGAAGAAGAAGACGAAAAAGACGAAAAAGACGAAAAAGAAGAAGAAAAAGAAGAAGAAGAAGAAGAAGAAAAACAAGAAGAAGAAGAAAAAGAAGAAGAAGAAGAAGACGAAGAAGAAGAAGAAGAAGAAGACGAAGAAGAAGAAGAAGAAGAAGAAGAAGAAGAAGAAGAAGAAGAAGAAGAAGAAGAAGAAGAAGAAGAAGAAGAAGAAGAAGACGAAGAACAAGAACAAGAAGAAGAAGAAGAAGACGAAGAAGACGAAGAAGAAGAAGAAGAAGAAGAAGAAAAAGAAGAAGAAGAACAAGAAGAAGAACAGAAGAAGAAGAAGAACAAGAAGAAAAAGAAGAACAAGAACAAGAAGAAGACAAAGAAGAAAAAGAACAAGAAGAAGACGAAAAAGACGAAGAAGAAAAAGACGAAGAAGAAGACGAAGAAGACGAAGAAGAAGAACAGAAGAAGAAGAAGAACAAGAAAAAAGAAGAACAAGAACAAGAAGAAGACGAAGAAGAAAAAGAACAAGAAGAACAAGAAGAAGACGAAAAAGACGAAGAAGAAGACGAAGAAGACAAGAAGAAGAAGAAGAGAAAGAAGAAGAAGTAGTAGTAGTAGAAGAACTATAAACACCCCCCTTACTCACTCTTGCCTCATACCAACCTAGGTTTGCTGTCCCCCGTTTGCTCCCCTCCCCTTGCCAAAACAAAAATCTTAACCCTTTGACTCCCCTCACCCTATCCACCAGTTTCCTGCACTGTCGACCATGCTAGCAAAGTAAAATCTAAACAGTTTCACTCCCTCACCCTTTTGACTCCCTCACCCTATCCACCAGCATCCTGCAGGAAGCTGGTGGATAAGGTGAAGAATCAAAGGGTAAAGTTTCTGCTTTGCTTTTTCTTTTCTTTTATTGTTGTTTAAAGCCCAGCCGATTGCGCAGAGCCATATCAGGGCTATAACCGCTTCAAAACACTCAAAACTCCAACAGGAAAGAAGAAAAAAAGAAAAGAAAATTAAGTACACATATCAATGCATTCGCGCACTTAATCTAAGGACATGCCCTCGGCGTAGGACCATTCCGTCCGATTTATCGCACAGGGAGATTTAAAAAACACACTGAATACAAATATAAGCATACATAAGGACACCAAAACATATATAAAAACAGGCATAAATTACCTAAAATTGCTTCCGCATATCTCACCTCTTTAGAGCCAAAAATGCACTTAATACATATACCCAATTATCAATCCGAAGAAAAAGTACGTAAGACTTTATCGAAAAAATAC
>JAPXFY010000012.1:92121887-92126887 GCA_030674185.1 Monoplex corrugatus | reverse complement strand
GAAGAAAGAAAGAAAGAAGAAAGAAAGAAAGAAAGAAGAAAGAAAGAAAGAAAGAAAGAAAGAAAGAAAGAAAGAAAAAAGAAAAAAGAAAGAAAAGAAAGAAAGAAAGAAAGAAGAAAGAAAGGAAGAAAAGAAAGAAAGAAAAGAAGAAAAAGAAAAAAGAAGAAAGAAAGAAAGAAAAAGAAAAGAAAAAGAAAGAAAAGAAAGAAGAGAAGAAAGAAAGGAAGAAAGAAAGAAAGAAAAAATGAAGAAAGAAAGAAGAAAGAAAGAAAAGAAAAAAAGAAAGACGACAGAAAGAAATAACAAAGAAACAAAGAAGAAAAGAAAGAGCAGAAGAAAAGCAATAGCACTAAAGAGAAAGCAAGATGAAGGAGAAACTAGAAGAAGTCAGAAGTGAAAGAAGGCAGAGAAATTTTATTGAATAAATTAGTGCTTTCAATGGATGAACGACTCTCTTCTCTCTTCTTCTTCTCTCTCATCTGTCTCTGTCTTGTCTCTTCTCTTTCTTTTCTCTTTTTCTCTCCTCTCTCTTCTCTCTCTCTTCTCTCTTCTTCTCTCTTTCTTCTTCTTCTCTGTTTCTTCTCTTCTGTCTGTATGTCTGTCTTGCTGCTCTCTGTCTGCTCTGTCTCTGGCTGTCTGTCTCTGTCTGTCGTCTCTCTTTTCTTCTATCTTCTGTCTTGTGTGTGCTATGTTTGTTGCGTGTTATGTATGTATTATGTATGCATGTATGTATGTATTATTATTTATCTATTTATTTATTTATTTACCCTATGTATTCATCTATCTATGTATTATTTATTTACTTATCAAACAGAAGTCCTCAGCCCAATCAATCCAAAACCGACATAATCAGAAAAGAACGCACTGACATCACTTGCAAGGTCAGCAAACTGTACTCTAAATGACAAGCAGGACATGTATATATCGGCATCAGCATGGGAAGGAGATGACCTTGTATGGTTTGCCCATCAATTTCAAAAATCAGGGCGTCTGCCTCTCTCTGTCTTTTTCTGTCGTCTGTCTGTCTCTCTATCTCTCTGTTCTCTGTCTGCCTGTCTGTCTGTCTGTCTCTATCTCCTCCTCTGTCTTCTGTCTCTATCTCTCTCTCTCTGTCTGTCTGTCTGTCTGTCCTCTGTCTCTGTTTCTCTCTCTCTATTCCATCTCTCTCTATCTCTATCTCTCTCCCTCTATCTATCTATCTATTTATCTTTCTATTTATTTATTTCTATCTATCTATTATCTATTATGTAATTATTTACTTATCAAACAGAAGTCATCAGCCCAATCAATTAAAAACGACTCATATGAAAAATGTAGTAGCTTTTGGCTACAATATTGTCGAATGGACAGCCGGAGTTGTCATATAAAGTTTATAAAAGAACGCAGTTTATATCCTTTGCAAAGTCAGCAAACTGTACGCTGAAAATAACAAGGAATACATGTATATATCGGCACCAGAATGGTAAGGAGATGACCTTGGATGGTTTGCCCATCAGTTCCAAAGCTTGATTGAAGAGAACAAAAAGAAAGAAACAAACAAAAAGTACAAGTGGTTAAACGGAACATCTTTTCAGCTCGACGCTCCTCTGTTCTTCCCCGCCACCCCACAGACAAAGTGGGATTTAAGCACTCGACAACTGACAGTCGGAGACTTCAAAGGGGAGACAAGTAGAATTACTTGTGCCTGGTTCTCTCCTCCTGCCTACGTACGTACGTAGTGACTTCACTATCGTATAGTGGTTCTGTAGCTGTCAGAGCGTCTGTCTTGTCTCTCTGTGTCTTTTTCTGTCTGTCTTTCCTGTCTTTCTGTCCTGTCTGTCTGTTCTGTCTTTCTGTCTCTGTCTTTCTGTCCTGTCTGTCTGTCTCTGTCTTTCTGTCCTGTTTGTCTCTGTCTCTGTCCTGTTTGTGTCTCTGTCTTTCTGTCCTGTTTGTCTCTGTCTTTCTGTCCTGTCTGTCTGTCTTTTGTCTTCTGTCCCGTCTGTTTCTGTCCTGTCTGTCTCTGTCTTTCTGTCCTGCTGTCTGTCTGTCTTCTGTCTTTCTGTCTATCTGTCTGTCTCTGTCTTTCTGTCCCGTCTCTGTCTGTCTGTCTGTCCTGTCTGTCTGTCTCTGTCTGTCTGTCCTGTCTGTCTGTCTCTGTCTTTCTGTCTCTGTCTTTCTGTCCTGTCTGTCTCTGTCTTTCTGTCCTTTTGTCTCTGTCTGTTTGTCCTGTCTGTCTGTCTCTGTCTTCTGTCCTGTCTGTCTGTCTGTATCTGTTTGGCACACATTGTGGCATGTTGTAGACTTAGTAATTCGTGATCTCTCATAAATTATGCTACTGCAGTACAAAAAATGGGACACATTGCTGTATAGATTACAGACTTTGTACTTCGTGTTCTCCATCCAAATGGCACACATTGTTGGCATAGACTGCAGAATTAGTAATTCGTGTTCTCCATCACAAAAATGGACACATTGTTGGCATAAATTGCAGACGTAGTACTTCGTGTTCTCCATCACAAAAATGGCACACATTGTTGGCATAGATTGCAGACTTAGTACTTCGTGTTCTCCATCAAAATTATGGTACATGCAGTACAAAAAATGGCACACATTATTGGCATAGATTGCAGACTTAGTAATTCGTGTTCTCCATCAAAATTATGTTACGTGTAGTACTAAAAATGGTACACATTGTTGGCATAGAATGCATACTTAGTGCTTCGTATTCTCCATCACAAAAATGGCACACATTGCTGGCATACATTGCAGACTTAGTCATTCGTGTTCTCCATCAAAATTATGTCACATGCAGTACTAAAAATGGCACACATTGCTGGCATAGATTGTAGACAATAATTCGTGTTCTCCATCAAAATTATGTTACATGTCGTACTAAAAATGGCACACATTGTTGGCATAGATTGCAGACTTAGTCATTCGTGTTCTCCATCAAAATTATGTTACATGCAGTCTAAAAATGGCACATATTGTTGGCATAGATTGCAGACTTAGTCATTCGCGTTCTCCATCAAAATTATGTTACATGCAGTGCTAAAAATGGCACATATTGTTGGCATAGATTGCAGACTTAGTCATTCGTGTTCTCCATCAAAATTAAGCAACATCCAGAACTAAAATGGCACACATTGTTGGCATAGATTGCAGACTTAGTCATTCGTGTTCTCCATCAAAATTAAGCAACATCCAGAACTAAAAATGGCACACATTGTTGGCATAGATTGCAGACTTAGTCATTCGTGTTCTCCATCAAAATTAAGCAACATCCAGAACTAAAATGGCACACATTGTTGGCATAGATTGCAGACTTAGTAATTCGTGTTCTCCATCAAAATTACGGTACATGCAGTGCTAAAAATGGCACATATTGTTGGCATAGATTACAGACTTAGTAATTCGCGTTCTCCACCAAAATTAAGTTACGTGTAGTACTAAAAATGGCACACATTGTTGGCATAGAATGCATACTTAGTGCTTCGTATTCTCCCATACGGGAGTAATGGCAGTAATTTGTTTCAAGAGCCTCGTCAGACCGTCCTGGCAGATCAAGTCACCTTTTCTTCCAAGGAACTATATTTACCTTCGATAAACCGAACCAGTATAGTATTCACCAAATTACTTCGCTTTTTTTTTTTCGTCTAACAGGGGTTAATCACGTCAACGGGCCACAGGATACCATAAATGTTCCTTTGATGATAGACCAAAAGCTGTATTGGCAACAAAAAATTAAGCCAAGAGCGGAAGTACAGAGAATTCCAGTCGCCCTTTCATTATACACCAAAGCTGTTCTGGTAACAGAATCAAGCCAAAACCAAAGACCTTGCTCAGCATAAGGCGGCCTCTTTGCCAGGAATGAAAGATCGAGAGAAATTCTCACCATCGCTGTAGAGAATCCTCTGCTGTAGAGAATCCTCACCATCGCTATAGAGAATCCTCACCATCGCTATAGAGAATCCTCTGCTGTAGAGAATCCTCACCATCGCTATAGAGAATCCTCACCATCGCTGTAGAGAATCCTCTGCTGTAGAGAATCCTCACCATCTCTATAAAAAATCCTCACCATCGTTATAGAGAATCCTCACCATCGCTAAAGAGAATTCTACCATCGCTATAGAGAATCCTCACCACCGCTGTAAGAGAATTCCTCACCATCGCTAAAGAGAATCCTCTGCTGTAGAGAATCCTCATCATCGCTATAAAGAATCCTCACCATCGCTTAGAGAATCCTCACCATCGTTATACAGAATCCTCACCATCGTATACAGAATCCTCACCATCGCTATAGAGAATCCTCACCATCGTATAGAGAATCCTCACCATCCCTATAGAGAATCCTCACCATCGCTATAGAGATCCTCACCATCGCTAAAGAGAATCCTCACCATCGCTATAGAGAATCCTCACCATCGCTATGGAGAATCCTCACTATCGCTATAGAGAATCCTCACCATCGCAATCTCACATCGCTATAGAGAATCCTCACCATCGCTAAAGAGAATCCTCACCATCGCTATAGAGAATCCTCACCATTGCTATGGAAAATCCTCACCATCTGCCTGTATTTCTTTTTTTCTGGCTGTCCTTCTGTCTGTTTTTCTGTCTTTCTTTCTGTTTTTCTGTCTTTCTTTCTGTCTTTCTTTCTGTCTTTCCTTCTTTCTTTCTTTCTTTCTTTCTGTTTTTCTTTCTCTCTTTCTGTCTTTCTTTCTTATTTACTTTCTTTCTTTTTGTCTTTCTGTCTGTCTGTCTTTCTTTCTGTCTGTCTGTCTTTCTTTCTGTTTGTCTGTATGTCTTTCTACCTGTCTTTCTTTCCTTGTTTCTGTCTTTCGGTCTTTCTTTCTTTCTTTCTTTCCTTCTTTCTTTCTTTCTTTTCGTCTCTCTATCTGTCTAGCTGTTTGTCTGTCTGTCTTGCTGTTTTATTGTCTTAATTCCTTTTCATGTCTGGTGACCCAGACAACAATCCGACACTCTCTTCGTCGTTTCTGTCTGACTTTATATTATCAATA
>JAPXFY010000012.1:92104387-92106887 GCA_030674185.1 Monoplex corrugatus | reverse complement strand
CCCCCCCCCCCGCGATGTTGGTGACGTAAGGTTTCAATCCCTGACAGCTGATGGCCAAGTCATTAGGGGACTGAAGTACACACATTAAGTCATGCCCCCCCCCCTCCCCCGGCCATCTCAACGTCCTCTACTACCATTCCCCAAAATCCTCGAACACCCACTCCCATCTTACCGTATACCGCCATCTTTTTCCTATTAGTACGTAATAACCGTTCTCGTTAAGATTTCGAAGTATGAGGGTTGGCTGTACGGATGGTAGTCGTTAGGGATGTCTTCTTGCTGGAGTTGACTGATTTGATACCCTGGCATCATGGCTACTGTTTGTATGTGGGTTTACAAATTGTATTCTGTCTCTCTCTGTGTCTGTGTGTCTCTGTCTGTCTCTGTGTCTTTCTCTCTCCTCCTATCTCTTTCTCTCACTCACTCACTTTCCCCCTCTCTCTCCCCCTCCCCCTCTCCCCTCTCTCTCTTTCTTTATCTCTCCCCTCTATTTCTCACTCACTCGCTCGCTCACTCACTGACTCACTGACTCACTCATTCACTCACTCACTCACTCGCTCACGCTCACTCACTCAGTTTTTCTCTCTCTGTCTCTGTCTCTGTCTGTCTGTCTCTCTCTCTCTCTCTCTCTCTCTCTCTCACACACACTCTCTCTCTCTCTCTGTCTGTCGGCCTCCTTCTCTCTCTTTGTCTCTCTGACTCTCTTTCTGTTTGTCTCTCTCTGTCTCTCTCTGTATCTCTCTCTCTCTCTCTCTCCCCTCTCTCTCCCCTGTCTCTCTCTCCTCTCTCTGTCTCATTCTCTCCGCCTCTCTCTTTCTATTTCATTTATCCAGACAATCAATTTACTTTTTTGTGCCATTACTTATCTTTTGATTTTTTAAATGTTATTTCATTTAAACAGATTATCAACTTATTTATTTGTGTCATTATTTATCTTTTGATTTTTAAAAAAAAATTGTTAACCAGAATATCAACTTATTTATTTCTTTAATTTGTGTCATTATTTATCTTTTGACAGGAGGGGTTGGGGAGGGGAGAGAGAGAGAGAATAAATTTCTTAAGAATTCTAGGGCCTTTGCTCCGTATAAGCCTTATCGTCCGGTAGACACATTGCAACTTTTACAAATAAATTCTATACGAGGTGTTTCCATTAAGATCTAGTACGTACGGTTCAGATTACGGCCCTTGGCTTAATCCCCGCATTGAAGTCTATTTCTAGTATCCCCAGCTTTGTCAAGCCGGTAGGGGGGAGAACCGCGGTTGAAGGGGCGTTATCTTGCCAGTGGGCGAAGGACCAGATTAGGGGGTAGGGGAGGCAACAGCGACACCTAGGGGTGCGAGAGATTAGAAGGTCGCGGTAGATTGCTAACACCTCTCGGTGTGAATGTCTTGTAACCCATTAACCTGTTCTCAGCCAAACAAAGGATCCCTACACTTATTTTCCACCAGGGACTTTTTTTTCTCTCCATTGTGAGTATCAGGTCGTTTTTCTTTTTGTTTTTTGTTGTTGTTTTGTTTGTTTGGTTGTTGTTGTTGTTTTGTGGCTTTTTTTGTTTTGGTTTGGTTTTCTTTTTGGTTTTTTTTGTATGCGTGCTTCACTTCTACGAAGAATGTTGTGAGTTCCATGGACAGCAAAGAAAACAAACAAGACAGTCTTGAAGGAGGCAGACACAAGAAGAACATTCATGAATAAGGAACCAGAAAATAAACGACAATAGAATCAGAACGCGTATTAAAATACAACAAGACAAGAACAAGAATGTTGTATTCAATACAAATTCTGATTCTGTTTTCGTTTGTTTTTGTTTGTTTGTTTTGTTTGTTTGTTTGTTTTTGTTGTTGTTGTTGTTCATGTTTGCTTGAACGCGGGCAGTCGCACTTGTTTTAGAATTCATGAAGAATATTAGAAAAGACATGCAACATTTATAGGACATTCTTTTATGAAGCAACAGAAATTAGAGCACCTGGCACAACAGGAAAACTGGAGGAGAAAAAGAGCACCAGCTAGACCCAGGGAGAAACTATTGGACGGATTTGCAGAGTGGCTGAGGAAAGAGAAGATGGGTGATGTACTTGCAGCGACAAGGAATAGATTCGTATGGAGGGCCAAGATCGCCAACGCCATGCGGCAGGGCACATGATGATGATGATGATGATGATGATGACGATGATTCACTCCATTACACTGAATACCATCCAGCTAGGTGATAACATCAACCTTCTCTCTGATTCTGTCAAGAACCTGGGTGTGAGTGACCTTGGACAAAAACACTCTTTCTATGCAGAAGGTTCTAACGCAGACCTGCCAAACGTGCAACTATCAGATTCAGCGCATTGGTTACATTTGATCGCATTCGTATGTCTGGTACGTGGGTGCGCTTTGATTTGAAATGTCAAGATTTTGGCGCCTTACAAATGCTGAAGAAGAAGAAGAAGGAGGAGGAGGAGGAGGAGAAGGACAAGAATAAGAATTAGAGGAAGAGGAAGATAATGATAATGA
>JAPXFY010000012.1:92084387-92089387 GCA_030674185.1 Monoplex corrugatus | reverse complement strand
TCGGCCCAATTTGTCGGCGAAGAGGGAGAGAAAAATGGGTTTCCTACGGTCATACATTACACAACCCAAGACAGGCGCAATCGCAGCTGGTGGGATAAAGATGTTGACAAAGTCTTTTTTGAAAAGACAATAGTCGCCATTTTTTCTTTCTTTTTTTTCTTGTTTTTTTTTTTGGGGGGGGGGGGGGACGCGGAAGTGAAGAGGAAGCCACTTAATTGGTGAGTGACACAAACACAAAATGGGGCGTGTCGACGGGGGAGGGAGAGAGGGAGGGGGAAGGGGAGGAGGGACGGGGGTGGTGGGTGTGAGTTAAAAAAAAAGTGAGAAAGAAACGAAAGAAGCGTGAGAAAGACGCTCAAGATTGTTAAACCATCAAATATTCTCCTTTTTCTTTCATTTTTTTTTTTGACTTTTTTTTTTTGACTTTTTTTTTCAAATACTATTTTGGGGGAAATTATTGTGACTTTTGAAAATACTTATTTTTTATTTTCAAAAGCGCTTTCAAGGAATGATTATTTTTCCAATGCCTGTATGCATGTTTGTTTGTCTTGCGCACACTACGTAGGCGGTAAGTAGCTGCACAGTCTGCATATTCCGTCTTCGGTGGGTGTGCGTTCTGGGTGTTTTTCACGTTTTTTTTTTTGTTTGTTTGTTGTTGTTTTTTGATCATCGCACCCAGGGATGTTACCTTTGCACTCACCTTTTTTGCCCTTCGTCACATTTCTTGTGGCACCTTAATGGTCACAGAAGCTGGCACAGTTGTTTTTTTTTTATTATACAATGCGATGATGATGATGTCGATGAGGAAGATAATTATGATGTCATTGGAGTTCCATCTAGGATTGAGACTGCGTGACAGGTCTGTACTCCATGCTTACTATCATAATATATCCTGGCGTCAACCAGGCCCGAGAGATACAGACACCTGCGGTGTTGGTCAGAAGATTTGAGCAACACCCTCAATGACAAACCATGAAGTTGGATGAGACTCGACTGTGTGGTCCCAAGCCTTCCTAATGAGCCCACAGCACGCCCAACTCTGGGTAGGAGCCGGTTAGAGCCGAAAATCCCACAATGATTTTTGAAGGGACTGATTGGGGATTCGAACCCACAACCTTCCAGTCAGTAGTCTGTTGCTTTAACCACTACACCATGGCGAGTGGTGTTTTTCACGTTTTCATAAACCACCGTCACACAGACATGACTTACAGGATCTTTGGCAAACGGATTTAATGTTCCTCGCGTGTATACGTACACACAAAGATGGCACATTCTTTGTGTTGCTGCGCAGAGCCATACCAGGGGTATAATACGTTTCAACACACACAAAGTACTTCAACAAGGAAGAAAAAAAAAGGAACAGAAAATATAAGTACACCTATCAATGCATTCGCATACATAATCTAAGGAGATGCCACTGGCGTTGACCACTCCATCCAATTTATCACACAGTGGATTTAAAAAACACACCTGAATATAAATTTAAACATAACTAAGGACATTAAAACATATATAAAACACGGGCCTAAATT
Organism: Monoplex corrugatus; assembly: GCA_030674185.1. NCBI lineage: Eukaryota > Metazoa > Mollusca > Gastropoda > Littorinimorpha > Ranellidae > Monoplex > Monoplex corrugatus. The sequence continues at coordinate 92,087,855 of JAPXFY010000012.1, read as the reverse complement.
ACCCCAAAAATTGCTTCCGCATATCTCACCTCCCTAGAGCCAAAAACGCACTAAATACATGTACCCAATTATCAATCCTAAGAGAAAGTATATAAGACTTTATCAAACACATACAGGTGAATGGACAACAAGGCAGAAAATGATTGGAAGAAATGACAGAAAGCGAAAGGACAAGGCAGACAGACAGGCAGGCATTCAGACAGACAGACCAATAGACAGACACAGACAGAAAGACAGACAGACAGACGAGGCATCATGACTCATGTATTATCCTCGTCTCTATTTTCCTCTTTTATGAAAAAGCGTTGTCCAAAAGCTGGGGTCAAGGTCGGAGGCGAAAGAAGAGAATTTGAACAGCATCAAGCAGAAAGCACTGATCAAGGAAAGAGGACAGGATAGGACAGGGGAGGTGGAGAGAGAGAGACAAAGAGAGAGAGAGAGAGACAGAGATAGAGACAAAGACACAGAGAGACAGAAGACAAACAGAAAGAGAGAGAGAGACAAAGAAAGACAGAGATAGAGACAAAGACACAGAGAGACAGAAGACAAACAGAAAGAGAAAGAGAGAAAGAGAGAGAGAGAGAGACAAAGAGAGCAGAGAGAGACAAAGAGAGACAGAGATAGAGACAAAGGACACTGAAAGACAGAAGACAAACAGAAACAGAGAGAGAGAAGGAGACAGACAAACAGACAACAAACAGAGAGAGAGACAAGAGACAGAGACAGAAAGGATGACAATCAGAAACGACAGACAGACAGACAGACAGAGGACAGAAGACAGAGAGAGAAAGAAAGACAGATGACAGAGAGAGTCAGAAAGACAGAAGAGCGAGAGAGTGTGTGACAGACAGGGCATACGGACAGACAGAGACAGATACAGACAGAGACAGAGAGACAGACAGTCAGACAGAGACAGACAGGACAGGAGACAGACAGAGACAGACAGACAGACAGTCAGACAGAGACAGAAAGGATGGCAGACAAACAGAACAGAAAGAGACAGAGACAGAGGGAGATGGGGAGGGAGGGAAAGAGAGAGAGAAAGAGAGAGAGAGAGAGGGGGGGCACACAGACAGATAGACAGACAGACAGACAGAGAAAACAGTGGAGGGGCGGAGGGGGGGGGGGGGGGAAGGCAAGGGCCAGCAAGTAATGAAGCATGCAGTTCCAGAGTGCTTGTCTGTGCACCCCCGGGCACTGTCTCCTGACCTCCATCTTTCCCACTGTCTCGTCCCCCTCCCATACCCCCTTCCCCCAACCCTCCCCCCCCCAAAAAAACCCTCTCCCTCTCTACGTCATCCCCACCTCTTCTCCTCCACAATTTCTGTACCGTTGTGTTGAGATTAACCTTTGACTCCCGCACCCTGGCCACCAACATCCTGCATCATCAACCATGCTAGCGAAGCAAAAACTTAACCCTTTGACCCCCTCATTCTATCCACCAGCTTCCGCATATCACTTTCCCCTAGCGCCAAAAAACGCACTTAACACATGTACCCAACTGTCAATCCTAAGAGAAAGGACGTAAGACTTTATGGAACACATAAAGATGGGCCAAGACCAACAAAGGCAGAAAACGACAGGAAAGAAATGACAGAAAGCAAAGGAACAAGGCAGAGAAACCAAGACAGCGATAGAAAAGAGAAGAAATGTCTAGCACAGAATTTCCAGAAAAGGTGGGGGAATACTATTAATTTATACTGAAAGAGCCCCCCGGCATTCCCATGGGTGAGAAGACGAATACAGCAATCCTGTCGATTATAATGCTTTTGTCGTGTGCTTCTCAATCAAGCCCGTGTATGAATGATGCTGGCTGAATCGTTCTCTCCCGTCTTAGTCTGGAACTAACTGCTAACCCCATCCCGCTTGGTGCAAGTAAACGCATACCCGTGTGTGGGGTGGGGGAAATGGGGTAGGGGGGGGGAAGGGTAACAAAAGGGAATCGCGTATGATAGCGAGCGTCCTGTAAATGACCACAAAGGCAAGAGTAGTTGGCAAACACTCCAAGCATTATTGCTAGATGCCTGCATGTGATCGCGTAGAGGATCACAATCATTATTACGCCATGGTTGTCCTGCAGCGTGAACGAACGTGCATAAAAAACGGATTTGGGACTAAAACTTGAAAACAAGAATACACAGACACACACGTACACGAGTGTGACACAAAAAAGACAATGATGATAGCCTGGGGAGAAATCTGATGAGATTTTTGAAGTCCCAAAGAGGAAATAAACAAGCAAAAAGAAAGAAACAAACAAACGAACGAACAAACAAACAAACAAATGAACAAATAGACGTAGCATCGTGAAAGTCGGCCAGCTACTGAATTCCATTTATGAGCCCAGAGGCGGTTTTGAGGTTTAATTCTTGGAAGACAAAATAGACATAAAATGTATGTATCTGTAATTCTTGGAAGACAAAATATCCAAGAAATGTTAGTATTTGTAATTCTTGGAAGACAAAATACACACAAAATGTATGTATTTGTAATATTTGGAAGACAAAATAGACACAAAATGTATGTATTTGTAATTTTTGGTAGACAAAATAGACAAAATGAATGTATTTGTAATTTTTGGAAGACAACATATACACAAAATATATGTATTTGTAATTCCTAGAAGACAAATATACATAAAATGTATGTATTTGTAATTCTTGGAAGATAGACACAAAATGTATGTAATTGTAATTCTTGGGAGACAAAATAATTATACACAAAATGTATGCATTTGTAATTCTTGGAAGACAACATATACACAAAATGTATGTATTTGTAATTTTTGGAAGACAAAATACACACAAAATGTATGTATTTGTAATTCTTGGAAGACAAAATACACACAAAATGTATGTATTTGTAATTCTTGGAAGACAAAATACACACAAAATGTATTTATTTGTAATTCTTGGAAGACAACATATACACAAAATGTATTTATTTGTAATTCTTGGAAGACAAAATACACACAAAATGTATGTAATTGTAATTTTTGGAAGACAAAATAGACACAAAATGTATGTATCTGTAATTCTTCGAAGACAAAATACACACAAAATGTATTTATTTGTAATTCTCGGAAGACAAAATACACACAAAATGTATTTATTTGTAATTCTCGGAAGACAAAATACACACAAAATGTATGTAATTGTAATTCTTGGAAGACAAAATACACACAAAATGTATTTATTTGTAATTCTCGGAAGACAAAATACACACAAAATGTATTTATTTGTAATTCTCGGAAGACAAAATACACACAAAATGTATTTATTTGTAATTCTCGGAAGACAAAATACACACAAAATGTATTTATTTGTAATTCTCGGAAGACAAAATACACACAAAATGTATTTATTTGTAATTCTCGGAAGACAAAATACACACAAAATGTATGTATTTGTAATTCTCGGAAGACAAATACACACAAAATGTATGTATTTGTAATTCTCGGAAGACAAC
>JAPXFY010000012.1:92074387-92076887 GCA_030674185.1 Monoplex corrugatus | reverse complement strand
GAAAGAGAGGATGAAAGCGTACACCTAATGATCTAGCCATTTTCAACCTCATTAACAGATCCAGCTCAAAGCTCTATCATGAACGATCATTAATATAAAGCCTTCACATCGCTCTTACTCCTAACCCGCTTTTATTACAAGTTGCACAACTTCTTTTCCTTTTCTTTTGCCCTTTCCACTTTTTCCACCCACTTCTTTGCAAAACAAGTGTGACTGCCCGCGTTCAAGCAAACAGGAAGCAGAAAAACATGAACATAGAATCAGAACGCGGGAATTTTAATACAACAAGACAAGACAGGCGCAAATTTTCGGCCGTCTTGCCTTTGTCAAGCGTAAATGTAAGATCACAAACGAACAAACACCAAATACAAACATTAGGAGAAAAGGACTGAAAGAATCCATCCATCCATCCATCCATCCATCCATCCATCCACCCATCCATCCTTCCATTCATCTATCCATCTATCTATCTATCTATCTATCTATCTATCTGTCTATCTATCTATCTATCTATCTGTCTGTCTATCTATCTATCTATCTATCTATCCATCTACCTATCTACCTATCTATCTATCTATCTATCTATCTATCTATCTGTCTGTCTATCTATCTATCTATCCATCTACCTATCTACCTATCTATCTATCTATCTATCTGTCTGTCTATCTATCTATCTTCATCTACCTATCTACCTATATCTACCTATCTACCTATCTACCTATCTACCTATCTATCTATCTGTCTGTCACTTTTGTCGACCAGCAACATCATGTAGTTGCAGTCATGCACGACAATGAAACCACGGAAAAGGCACTTCAGTTCTGAGATAGCGAGAAAAAAAATGAATGAAAGAAAGAAAAAAGAAAGAAAGAAAAAAATCCCCGAAATGTACTTTCGGTACATGTAGGATCTACAGCCTGTCTTGACAAGTTGCAAAACGTTTAACCCTTTGACTCCCTCACCCTATCCACCAGCTTCCTGCTGGACACAGGCCACAGGCCACAGGCCACAATACGTAGGCCAAAGACCACAGTACACAGGCCACACAGGACACAGATGAGCGAACAGCACCAATCTCATTCCAGTCGCCTGGCGGCAGTGCTGTCAATCGTGCAATGGCTGCGTGTTCCAGTGGACGTCGATCTCATGCATTATTCCCACAGCAAAACTTCGCCATTAATGACGAGGATTCGGCTGGATTGGATTGGGACCCCATCCCGCCAGCTGCCGTCCTTTTTGGATTCGGGTGAAAGGGAGGGACACAAGGGGAGGTGGGGGTGGGGTGGGGAGGTGGTTGTTGTGATATGGAGTTGGGTGGGGGAGGGCATGAGCTGGAGGTGGTGGTGGTGGTGGTGGTATGACGAATGGTAGGGGTTGGTAGGGTGACGTTAAGACGAGACGAAGGCTGCAGGCGATTGACAGACTTCGTGTTAACGGAATGCCATTCGTTTAAAAACGTTTTTTTTTTTCTTTTTTCAGCGTTTATCTACTCGAGCATTCTTGATGCATTTTACAATCATGAAACGATAGCAATCATCATCATCATCATCATCAGTGCCTTGCCACATGGCGTTGACGATCATGGTCTTCCATCTGTTTCTATCCCTTATTGCCGCAAGCACCTCTTCCGCCCTCTCTGTCTTCAGCTACTCTGCAAGTCCGTCCAACATTTTTTCCCTGGGTCTACCTAGTGCTCTCTTTCTCTCCAGCTTTCCTGTTGTGACTAGGTGCTCCAATTCCCCTTTCCTCATAAAATGGCCTATAAATGTTGCCTGCCTTTTCCTAATCTTCCATATGAATGATCTTCTTGTGTCTGCCTCCATCAAGACTGTCTCGTTTGTTTTCAATACCCTTCTCAAATAAGTCACGACCCGCAATACACAATTAACCCTTAGACACCTGCACCAAATCCCCCACCAGCATCCTTCATTGTCAACCATGCAAATACAGCAACGTCTTAACCTTTTTGACTCCCTCACCCTATCCACCAGCTTGTTGCAGCAAGCTGGTTGATTGGGTAGGGATTAAAAGAGAGAGATAACGTTTTTTGCAGTTGGAGAATAGGGTGCGGGAGTTAAAAAGGGTTAAACACTAGTGCAGTAGATACAGACCCACTCTCCCGAAAAAAACAAACAACAACAAAACAAACAAAAAACAAAAAACAAAACAAAACAAACAAAATAATGCCACAAGCTACCACAACCGTTGCAAAACCCACCTTTTGAATAATTATAAAGAGAGATTTATGAATATACATAATACTTGGCGTGTTCGGAACATTATTTTTCTCTTACAGGCGCCTGTGCTTGTCATGCTGATCACCCCTTCCAAAACCTTTCAGACGAAAAGTTCGATCAAGCAGACGCCTGTACATGCCATGTCGCCTGTCTGCTACACCAGAGACTAGCAGGACAAAGTCAGTGCCGTTGTAAGCCAATGCCAATTCCCCCCACTCCCCACCCCCCACCCCCACCCCAACCCTCTCGATTTGCCAGAAATC
>JAPXFY010000012.1:92069387-92071887 GCA_030674185.1 Monoplex corrugatus | reverse complement strand
TTTGAAGGGAAAAGGCGTTTTAGTGTGTCAAAATATTTCGTATTTACTTAAAGTTGATTTCGATGTCATCTAATTTCATTTTAGTCTAATTTCTCAATCTAAGAGACAAGCGGTTTAAGTTTGTCAAAAAAATTCGTAATTACTTAAACCCGATTTCTATTTCACCTAATTCCATTTTAGACTAATTTCTCAATCTAAAGTCTGCAGCAGGTAATTGATCGACATGCATGGGTACGTAATTGTTTACAGTATGAATTTATCTAATCTTATGTGACGGTTCTACGTGACAGCAATTTCTTGCAGAGAGAGAGAGAGAGAGAGAGAGAGAGAGAGAGAGAGAGAGAGAGAGAGAGAGAGAGAGAGAGAGAGAGAGAGAGAGAGAGAGAGAGAGAGAGAGAGTTTCAGAAACGTCAAATATTTTCTGATTTGCTTCATACTGATTTTTTTTTTTTTATTTCATTTCATTTTATCTTATCTAATGTTTATTTCGTTTGATTCTATTGCAAGTCATTCATGTCTTTCGCATAGAAGGTATATGAAAGGCTGCCATCATTTATCTGAACACGATTTTAATTCATTAATTCATAATTTGTTTCCTCATATTTTGTGTGGGTTTTTTTTCTGTGTGCTCTTTGCAAAAGTTCAGTGATAAATCTCAGTTTTGAGTGCATAGTTTTAAAAGTTTGACGGCGTTCTCGAAAGTCTTGCGTTTTCGAGGTACGAGTAAAATCGTGTGGAAATAAAAGGTCCATTAAAATAATACACAGTCGCAGAGTTTTTAAGATGTAGAGTTTTATTTCTTGACACAATTCTGTCTGTCAGTCTGTGGTCTGTCTGTCTGCCTGTCTCTCGCTCTCTTTCTCTCTCTCTCTCTGTCTCTCTCGCTGTATCTCTCTCTGTCTATCTCTCTGTCTCTGTCTGTCTGTCTATCTGTCTGTCTGTCTGTCTGTCTCTCTCTCTCTCTCTCTCTCTCTCTCCACACACACACACACAAACACACGCTCTCTCTGCCATCTCTCTCTCTCTCTCTCTGCTTTCTCTGTCTGTCTCGCTGGATCTCTCTCTGTCTCTCAGGCTCTGTCTGTCTTTCTGTCTCTGTCTGTCTGTCTTTCGTCTCTGTCTGTCTGTCTGTCTCTCTGTCTCTCTCTCTCTCTCGTTTTTCTCTGTCTATCTGTCTGTCTGTCTGTCTGTCTGTCTCTGTTTCTCTCTCTCTCTCTCTCTCTCTCTCTGTCTCTCTATCTCTCTGTCTCTCTATCTCTCTGTCTCTGTCTGTCTGTCTATCTGTCTGTCTGTCTGTGTGTCTCTCTCTCTCTCTCTCTCTCTCACACACACACACCACACACAAACACACGCTCTCTCTGCCATCTCTCTCTCTCTCTCTCGCTTTCTCTGTCTGTCTCGCTGGATCTCTCTCTGTCTCTCAGGCTCTGTCTGTCTCTCTGCTCTGTCTGTCTGTCTGTCTCTCTCTCTCTCTCTCTGTTTTTCTCTGTCTATCTGTCTGTCTTCTTCTCTGTTTTCTCTCTCTCTTCTTCTCTCTCTCTCTCTTCTCGACTGCTCTCTCTGTCTCTGTCTGTCTCTCGTCCCCTGTCTTCTCTCTCTCTCCTCTCTCTTACCTCTCTCTCCTCTATGTCTCCCTCCCCCCCCCCTCTCTCTCTCTTCATCTTTTAGTGCCAATCTAACAAGGAGGTTGGAGTCCAAATACAGTGAGATGGTAGCCCTGTAAATTACGCACTAGCTAAGGTTTGAAAGGGTCTTGGGTTCAATTCCCAGTAGGACAAGGACTTTTCCTCCTCTCTTTTTCTTATCCACACCTTGAGTATAGGTCTGGGTACTAGTCTTTCGGATGAGGGGAAAAAATCGATGTCCTGTGTGCAAGATGCACTTGGCGCAGGTAAAAGAACCCAAGGCAAGAATGACCTACGCTCTGGTAAAACGTTGGTCAAAGTCCACTCTTGATAAGTTGAAAAAGTCAATGTGACAGGTTAAAGATCCATTCTGATAGGATTATTAAATCCGCTTGAATATAGTTAGAAATATCCATTGATAAGTTTTTTCTTTCTTTTTTGTTTTTGTTTTTTTTTGTTTTTGCTTTTTTTGAATGTAAACTCTAATAGATTAAAGAGCTCAATCTATTATATGCAAAAATCCACTCTGATAGATTAGAAACGATCTATGACAGGCTAAATCTACACACAAGTACCGACCCACGCAGGACCCCAGTCAGATTTTATACATTTTTAGCCTTACTCGTATACAGAAACAGTGAGAGAAAAGAGAGAGAGAGAGAGAGAGGGAGAGAGAGAGAGAGAGAGAGAGAGAGAGAGAGAGAGAGAGAGAGAGAGAGAGAGAGAGAGAATTCAAACGTCAGATTTCAGAATTTCATTCCAAAACAGGTCATAGTTCTTATTGAAGGGGTTCTTTCTTATAGGTTAGGTAAAATAATCAAATAGCATAGTAAATAAGATTAACCACAAAATAGACTGGAGAATACGATAAAGCG
>JAPXFY010000012.1:92049387-92061887 GCA_030674185.1 Monoplex corrugatus | reverse complement strand
ACAGAGAAGAGAAGACAGAGACAGAGAGAGAGAGACAGAGACAAGAGGGGGGGGGGGGTTAAAGGGTGAAGAGAGAGATTAACGAGAAAAAGAGAAAAGTGCGGAAAACGAGAGAAAGAGAGAGAGCGAGCGACAGAGAGAGACAGAGTCACAGGCACAGGCAGAGAGAGCCAGAGAGAGACAGACACAAAACACACACACAAACAACAGAGAGACAGACAAACAGACAGAGACAAAGACAGAGACAGAGACAAAGACAGAGACAGACAGAGACAGAGACAGAGCCGCAGAGAAAAGTAAGAGGGGAAAACAAAGGAGAAGGAGCGAAGAGAGAGAGAGAAAGAAAGAGAAGAGAGAGAGAGAGAGAGAGAGAAGAGAGAGAGAGAGAGAGTTTAAATAAGACAGAGACACGAGCTAGAGACAGACAGAGAAAAAGAAAGAAAAGAAGACAAACAGACAAAAACAGTGGAGATACCACACAGACATACAAAAATAATCACACACACATACAAATACACACACACAACACACACACACACACACACACACAAACACCACACACATAGCCACACATACACATACATAACACACACACAGAGTTTCACACACACACACACACACATAGACACGCACACACACATAAGGAACACACTACACAACACACACACACAACACACACTTTCTCTCTCTGTCTCTCTCTCTCTCTCTCTCTCTCTCTCTTTTCTCACACACACACAAACAGAGGCAGAGGGGAGAGAGAGAGAGAGAGAGAGAGAGAAACAGAGAGACAGAAACGTGTTGTGTACGTCTCTGTCTCTCTCTCTCTCTTTCTCTCTCTCACACACACACACACAAAGAGGCAGAGAGAAGAGAGAAGAGACAGAGAGAGACAGAGACAGAGAAACAGAGAGACAGAGAGAACGTGTGTGTGTACGTCTCTCTCCTCTTCTCTCTCTCTCTCTCTCCTCTCTCTCTCTCTCTCTCTCTCTTCTTCTTCTCTATCTATCTATCTATTTCACACACACAAACACACACACACAAGACAGAGAGAACGTGTGTGTGTACGTCTCTCTCTCTCTCTCTCTCTCTCTCTCTCTCTCACACACACACACACACACACACACACACACACACACACACACGCACGCACGCACAGTCACAACCAACAATCAACCCATCCCTTTCTCACGTGTAATTATCCCATTCCCTGGCAGTAAGGTAGAAAAGACAACTTATCAACTTTCTGCCTGAGGAAACAGCCCGATTTACTAACCATTCGTTTCGTCTCATTAACCCCGTAACGTGTCTTACTGAGATTATCATAAGCCGCCGTTAACCCTTTAACTAAGCGTTCCATGCCTTGTTGGAGTTAAGTGATTAACCATCTCAACCAGTCGCCGTGGTGTAGAGGTTAACGCAACGGAATACTGACTGGAAGGTTATGGGTTCGAATCCCCCATCAATCCCTTCAAAAAAACGTTTTGGATTTTTCGGCTCTAACCGGTTCCTACCCAGAGTTGGCGTGCTATGGCTCATTGGGAAGACTGGGACCACACAGTGGAGTCTCATCCACTTCACGGATGCGTCATTGAGGGTGTTGCTCAAATCTTCTGACCAGCACCCGCAGGTGTCTGTTTCTCTCGGGCCTGGTTTGACGCCAGGACATATTGTGATAGTAAGCGTAGAGTACAACCCTGTCACGCTGCCTCAATCCTAAATGGAATTCCATAACATCATGATTATCATCCTCATCGACATCATCATCATCGATTGTAAAAAAAAAAAAAAGTGCCAGCTTCTGTAGCCATGAAGGTGGCGTAGAAAATGGGGACAAAAAACAAAATAAAACAAAACAAAACAAAACAAAACACAAAAAAAACCCTCTCACTGTGGCTTCAGAAGTCTGTCTGGACCCCACAATAATACAGACATGCTTATAACAGAAATTGTACGCATCGCTGCATTACTTTCATCGCAAAAACAGCGCATTCTCTCTCTTTAATGTGAAAGTTATTGATGAATATATACTGCAGTTTAAGACGAAAATGAGCTCATTGTGAGCATACTCATTATTACAAATATTGGCCAGAATCCAAGACGACAAACATATGGCTGGATGGATGCAGAAATGATGATGATCGTCTGCGTTATAAAGCTATTACTGATAATCATGATTATCGAGTTTGTTGGATATCAATCTTTAATGTCGTGCTGTGCTTCAGCTGTTTCTTGATAAGGTTTTGTTGTTGTTATTGTTGTTGTTATTGTTGTTGTTGTTAGTTGTTGTTGTTGTTGTTGTTGTTGCTGTTGTTGTTGTTGTTGTTATTATTATTGTTTATTATTGTTGTTATTTGTTGTTGTTGTTGTTATTGTTGTTTGTTGTTGTTGTTATTGTTGTTGTTGTTGTTTGCTTGTTTGTTGTTGTTGTTGTTGTGTTGTTGTGTTGTTATTGTTGTTGTTGTTGTTGTTTTGTTTGTTATGTTGTTGTGTTGTTGTTGTTAATGTTGTTGCTGTTGTTGTTGTTGTTGCTGCTGCTGCTGCTGTGTTGTTTTTGTTTTCTTGGATGATGATGAAGATGATGTTATTCTCGTCGTTAATTTTTTGGAGTTGTATTATTTCAACGTTTTCTTGCTTTTTTTTTTCCTATTTGTTTCGTTGGCTTTGTTCGTTTGTTTGCTTTCTTGTTCTTTTTTCCTTTTTGATTTTGTTGAATCTAAAGGCGGAGTGATGGAAGCGATCATTCATTCTGAAAATAAAACATGAAAAATATCGATTCTGATGATGTTATTATTCTTCCTATTTCATTCATTCATTCATTCATTCATTCATTCATTCATTCATTTATTATGGATGGATGGATGGATGGATGGATGGATGGATGGATGGATGGATGGATGGATGGATGGATGGATGGATGGATGGATGGATGGATGGATATATGTGACTGGTTCTTGCGAACGGGGTCACAAGTCGCAACGTGTGAACTGAGATACGGGCCTGAAAAGGTGGTGAGGGTTGATCTGGGTGATTTGAGATTTTTGTTCCTACACATTGTCTGACCATTAATCTATCAATTATGGCAAAGATTAAAGTGAAATTTGGGCTGAAAGAGTGTTAAAATAACATTTTAAAGTGATAACCCATCGAGAATGTGCAGATTTTTTCCGTGAAAATGCATGTGTTTGAGCTTTAATTTAGGCCATGAAACCGTACAGGGCCTCAGCATATCGCATACCGTTGGAATCAGCTCGCGAAATAGCTAGTATGTAGTGCAGAACCACTTTATCTATCACTTCACTAAGTTTGATGAAGATAGAATACTGGTTGCTAAGGAAAAAGCAGAGAATTTTGTTGTCCTTCTTTAACTCTGCTTTTCTCAAAATGGCCGTCCCATCACCCACTCCCTTTAAATTACTGTAACTCGCTCAATTTTCCAGTTAGACAGTTGAATTATACATCATTGAAAAGAGCATTTTTTCTGCTTTCCGGTGATATAAATATCTCTATACCCCCCAAAATTAAGTTGTGACCCCATTCGTGAGAACAGGTCACATATAGAGATAGATAGATAGATAGATAGATAGATAGATACATAGATAGGTAGGTAGGTAGGTAGGTGGGTAGGTGGGTAGGTAGATAGATGGATAGATAGATACGTAGATATGTAGATAGACAGGTAAGTAGGTAGGTAGGTAAGTAGATAGATAGATTAGAGGGATTAGATAGATAGATAGACAGCCAGACAGCCAGACAGCCAGACAGCCAGCCAGCCAGCCAGACAAACAGACAGACAAATAAAAACGGCACAAAGAAGAGTACTCACACTGACGCTGTCGGCCATCTTTTTCAGCCTCTGTATAAATTCCGTTCCAGACTTGGCCTTCTCTGACAGAGATTGCAGGTTCTGTGACAGTTCGCTCTGTAACATAGAAAGAGGCGCAGGTATGAGTAAACAACAACAACTACAACTACAACAACAACAACTACAACTACAACAACAACAACTACAACTACAACAACAACCACAAGAATAACAACCACAACCACAACAACAACAACAACAACGACAATTCGCTCTGTAACATAGAAACAGGCACAGATATGAGTAAACAGCAACAACAACAACAACCACAACAACAACAACAACAACCACAACAACAACAACAACAACCACAACAAACGCAATCACAACCACAACCACAACCACAACACTTTGTAACACAGAAATAAGCATACAAATGTACGTTCAACCTTCTTTTTTTTCTTTTTTTTTGAAAAGCCTAACAAGCCGTGCATATTTACATCATTCGAGTCTATTGAATCTGAATATCTCTCTTCTCTCTCCATCCCCCCCCCCCCACCCATAGCCCCCCGCCTCCCCCCCTCAATTTCTTTTTCTCATTATTTTTACAATGCAGACCGAAAACGGCAGGAAATGAATAGGAAGCGTCACCAAACAAAAATTAATGTTAACATTATCAACGTGGCGAGCGAGTGGACGTAAAGAGAAGACCGTGAAATGACAGCCATCATGTCACACTGTTCTCCTTTTGCCAGCTGAGTGATGGCCCTTGATGAAGGCTTCGTCATCTGTCAGTCTGTATGTCTGTCTCTCTGTCTGTTTTCTCTCTGCCCCCCCCCCCCCCCTCATCTCTCGCTCTCTCTCTCTCTTTCACACACACATTCTCTCTCTCTCTCTCTTTCTATCTCTCTTTCTCACTCTCTCTCTCTCTCACACTCTCTCTCTCTCTGTCTCTGTCCGTCTGTTTCTCTCTCTCTCACTCTCTCTCTCATTCTCTCTCTCTCTCTCTGTGTCTGTCTGTCTCTCTGTCTGTCTGTTTCTCTCCCCCCCTCTCTCTCTCTCTCTCACACACATTCTCTCTCTCTCTTTCTATCTCTCTTTCTCACTCTCTCTCTCTCTCACTCTCTCTCTCTTTATCTCTGTCTCTGTCCGTCTGTTTCTATCTCTGTCCGTCTGTCTGTCTGTCTCTCTCTCTCTCTTTCTCTGTCTGTCTGTCTGTCTGTCTCTCTGTCTGTCTATTTCTCTCTCTCCCCCCCCCCCCTCTCTCTCTCTCTCTCACACACACACATTCTCTCTCTCTCTCTTTCTATCTCTCTTTCTCACTCTCTCTCTCTCACTCTCTCTCTCTTTATCTCTGTCTCTGTCCGTCTGTTTCTATCTCTGTCTGTCCGTCTGTCTGTCTGTCTGTCTGTCTCTCTCTCTCCTCTTCTGTCTGTCTATCTGTTTGTCTGCCTGCTTGCCTGCTTGTCTGTCTCTGTTTACCCCCGCTCTCTATCTTTTTGTCTCGGTCTCTCTGTCTCTGTCTCTCTGTGTCTGGACAGGCTCATTCAGGACATCGCATTTAACCCTTTGACTCCCGCATCCTATCTACCAACTACAAAAACTTAACCCTTTGATTCCCTCACCCTATCCACCAGCTTCCTGTGATTCCCTCACCCTATCCACCAGCTTCCTGCAGGAAGCTGGTGGATAGGGTGAGGGAATCAAAGGGTTAAGTTTTTGCTTTGCTAACATGGTTGGCAATGCAGGATGCTGGTGACCGGAGTGCGGGAGTGAAAGGGTTAACTTTGTTCGTTTGCACGTTCTCTCTATCTGTTTCTGTCTCTGTCTCTCATTCTCTCTCTCTCTCAAACACACATATACACGCGCGCACGCACACACTCACTCACACGCGTGCACACACATATACATACACTCATGCGTACAAAAACAAACATACACGAGCACGCACACACAAACACACACACGCACACACACACAAGTACAGCCCGCGCCCGCGCGCACACACACACACACAGAGGCATATACATACCTATGCACGCACGCAAACACAGACACACACGCGTTCTCTCCTCTCTTCTCCTTCCCTCCCCTCTCTCTCTCTCCCGCTCTGTTTATGGGTCCGTCTCTCTGTCTGTCTGTCTGTCTCTCTCTCTCTCTCTCTCTCTCTCTCCCTCTCTTCCCCCCTCTCTCTCTCTCTCTCGCTCGCTGGCTCTGTGTGTGTGTCTCTCTCTGTCTCTGTCTGTCTGTCTGTCTCTCTCTCTCTCTTCTCTCCTTCTCTCACTCTCCCTCCCTCCCTCCCTCACCCCCGCCCCTTCTCTCTCTACTTCAATAGCTCGGAATGAATGGTCGGCAATCGCTTTGCTTGTCCAGTTCCTCTGTGAATGGCCAGTTGATGGCTTGAAACCTTCATAGCACATAACGTGTCTGTTCGATTTTCCCGTCAAACATTGGCATTGAGAAAAGAGACTCGTCATTAGGAAGGATGCCATCATTTCGCTCTGTCTCAATCTCGTTCTCGTTTTCATAAAAATAAAAAAAAAGAGACGGGGGGTATGTTGGGGTTTAGTTGGTGGAGCAGCGAATGAGTTGGGGGAAAAGAATTTATTGGAAGAAGGGTGGTGGTGGTTTTGGATGGTTTGTTTTTCCCTAAAGAGAGAGAGAGAGAGAGCGAAGGAGAGAGAGAGGAGAGAGAGAGAGAGAGAGAGAGGAGAGAGAGAGAGAAAGAGAAAGAGAGAGATAGAGAAAGAGAGAGAGAGGAGAGAGAGAGAGAAAGAGAAAGAGAGAGAGAGACTGAGAGAGAGAGGAGAGAGAGAGAGAGAGAAAGAGAGAGAGAAAGAGAGAGACAGAAACAGACAGACAGACAGACGGATGGACAGACGGACAGAGAGACAGCGGGACAGACAGAGACAGAGAGAACAACTTTTTTTTTCATTTTCGACAGACAGACAGAGACAGGGATTTAAAAATAATATCTGAATACAAATTGAAACATAACTAAAGACACTAAAACGTATATAAAAACGAGCCTAAATTATCTAAACATTCTTCCGCATATCTCATTTCCCTGGAATCAAAAAAGGCACTTAATACATGTACCCAATTATCAATCCTAAGAGAAAGTATATAAGACTTTATCGTTTCAGTTTCAGTTTCTCAAGACGAGGCAGACACCGTGCTCGGAACGAATTCCATACGTACTAACGTCACAGGTGCCATGTGTATGGTGACCGTGGCACAAGCCTTAAGCCTGCACATAAACCCATGAGCTGGCCAGGTCCTGAGGCCCTACTTAGACTCTGTTTTACCTAGTCTATATTTTATGCTGGTATTTTATCAGCCTACCACTGGAATAATATTGGTTACATGTAAATGACATGTGTCGAACCAGCAAGGCAGAAAATGATAACAAGAAATGACAAAAAGCAAAGGAACAAGGCAGAAACTAAGAAAGTGACAGAAAAGAGGAAATTTCCAGCACAGAATTTCCAGAAGGTGGGGATACTATTTATACTGAAAGAGCCCCCGGCATCCCCATGGCGGGGGGTGGTGGTGGTAAGGGGGGGGGGGCTACTGTGATCACCCTCAGAGATTACTCATGAAACGTAAACACACCGATGGGTTCACCATATCAGTTCAAAGACCTGATATTGACCACAGCAAATTGCCTCCCCCCCCCCATCCCCCACCCCTGAAAGACTACCCAGGTGGAAGGAGACGGGGGAGTGGGGGTGTGGGTGTGGGTGGGGGTGGGGAGGGGGAGGGGGAGTACGGGGCCGCATTAGTGAGCAAGTGCTTTTAAGCACGGGTGGACAAACACGACCGTGACTCAGAAGAGGACAAAGAGAGCAGGGCGGTGACCATTATTGTATTTGTATTGTCTTTCTGTCTGTTTTTCTTCTATTCTCTTTGTCTGTCTGTCTGTCTGTCTCTCTGTCTCGCTCTCTCTGTCTCTGTCTCTCTCTCTCTGTCTGTCTGTCTCTGTTCCTCTCTCTCTCTCTCTTTCTCTGTTTCTCTCCTCTCACTCCTTCTCCTTCTCTCTGTCTCTGTCTGTCTCTCTCTCTCTCTTTCTCTCTCTCCCCTTCTCCCTCTGTCTGTCTTTCTGTCTTTGTCTCTGTCTCTCTCTGTTCCTCTCTCTCTTCCCCTTCTCCCCTCCCCCCCTCTCTCTCTCTATCTGTCCCTCTCTGTCTCTCAGTTCCTCTCTCATTCTCCCCCTTCTTCCTCTCTGTCTGTCTGTCTGTCTGTCTCTCCTTCCCTCTCTCTCTCTCTATTCTCCCTCTCTCCTCTTTCTCTCTCTCGCTCTCTCTCTCTCCCTCTCTCTCTGTCTGACTGTCTCTCTCCCTCTCTGTCTGTCTGTCTCTGTTCCTCTCTCTCTCCTTTCTCCTTCTCTCTGTCTGTCTGTCTGTCTGCCAGTCTACCTGTCTGTCTCTTTCTCTCTCTCTTCTTCTTCTCCTCTCTCTCTCTCTCTGTGTCTCTCTCTGTTCCTCTCTCTCTCCTTTCTCTCTCTGTCTGTCTGTCTGTCTGTCTGCCTGCCTGCCTGTCTCTCTCTCTCCCTATCTCTCTCTCGCACACACATTCTCCCTCTTTCTGTCTCCGTCTGTATGCCTCTCTCTGTCTGTCTGTCTGTCTCCCTCTCTCCTTCTCTCTGTCTGTCTGTCTGTCTGTCCCCCCCCCCCTCTCTCTCTCTCTCTGTAGCCTTGCTTACCTACGTCAGTGAACTTTTCTACAGAATGTGTCTGTCCATGGACGCCATCTTCTTTTTTGTCGTAGGTTGTTGTTATATGCAAACTAAGTGCGTGCTGTTTTGGTTCGTCTGATAAAACCGTAGACTCCATATCATGTTATTTCGAATTCATCCCCAGCCCGCAACATTACATGAAGGATGCTGGAGGGGGATTTGGTGCGGGTGTCTAAGGAAAATGATAAACAACATTCGGTACGCAGATGTCACCGTACTAATTGCAGAAAATGAAAGGGACCTACAAAACCTTGTGAATATACTAGAAACAGAAAGCAAAGGTAAGGGGTTGGAACTAAACAGCAGGAAGACTGAAGTCATGGTGATCAGTAAAAAACATGAAATCCCCTCATGCAAAATAAAAACAAATGGCACAACCTTGTCACAGGTTAATAAGTTCAAATACCTGGGAACGGTCATTTCATCAGACGGCAGAAGCACATCGGAAATAGCTGGCAGAATCGGCCAAGCCAAAACAGCATTCAAGAAGATAACAAGCATTCTTACCAACAAATGCCTATCAATTAACATCAGAAAGAGAGTCCTTGAATGTTATATAGAACCAATACTGTTGTACGGATGCGAGGCGTGGACAGTCAGCAAGCAAAACCAGAGCAGGATCGAGGCAGCCGAGATGTGGTTTCTCAGAAGAATGTTGAGAGTTCCATGGACAGCAAAGAAAACAAACGAGACAGTCTTGATGGAGGCAGACACAAACAGATCACTCATAAGGAAGATTAGGAAAAGACAAGCAACATTTATAGACCATTTTATGAGGAAGGGGGATTTGGAGCACCTGGTCACAATGGGAAAGATGGAGGGAAAGAGAGCACCAGGTAGACCCAGGGAGAGAATGCTGGACGGACTTGCAGAGTGGCTGGGGATGAAGAGGGTGGGGGAGATGCTGGGGGCAACGAGAGATAGAGATGGTTGGAAGTCCATGGTCGCCAACGCCATGCGGCAGGGTGATGATGATGTCTAAGGGTTAATTGTGTATTTCGGGTCGTGACTTAATTGAGAAGGATATCAAGTGCTATCGTTTCATGATTGTAAAATGCTATCAAGAATGCTCAGAGGAGATGAACGCTAAAATAGAAAAAAAAACAAAAAAACGTTTTAAACGAATGGCATTCCATTAACACGACGTCTGTCAATCGCCTGCATGCAGCCTTCGTCTCGTCTTAATTAACGTCACCCTACCAACCCCTACCATTCTGGCCTGTTGTTTTACTGCCCATCTTACTCCTATTTCAAGATCTTGCCAACCATGTTAGCCAAACAAAAAACTTAACCCTATGGACTCCCTCACCCTATCCACCAGCTTCCTGCAGGAAGCTGGTGGATAGGGTGAGGGAGTCAAAGGGTTAAGTTTTTGCATTTGGTGGATGGGGTGAGGGAGTCAAAGGGTTAAGTTTTTACATTTGGTGGATGGGGTGTGGGAGTCAAAGGGTTAAGTTTTTGCATTATTGGATGATGGATGGGGTGAGGGAGTCAAAGGGTTAAGTTTTTGCATTTGGTGGATGGGATGAGGGAGTCAAAGGGTTACGTTTTTGCAGTTGGTGGATGGGGTGAGGGAGTCAAAGGGTTACGTTTTTGCATTTGGTGGATGGGGTGAGAAAGTCAAAGGGTTAAGTTTTTACGTTTGGTGGATGGGTGAGGGAGTCAAAGGGTTAAGTTTTTGCATTATTGGATGATGGATGGGGTGAGGGAGTCAAAGGGTTAAGTTTTTGCATTTGGTGGATGGGATGAGGGAGTCAAAGGGTTACGTTTTTGCAGTTGGTGGATGGGGTGAGGGAGTCAAAGGGTTACGTTTTTGCATTTGGTGGATGGGGTGAGAAAGTCAAAGGGTTAAGTTTTTACGTTTGGTGGATGGGTGAGGGAGTCAAAGGGTTAAGTTTTTGCAGTTTGGTGGATGGGGTGAGGGAGTCAAAGGGTTAAGTTTTTGCATTTGGTGGATGGATGGGGTGCAGGAGTCAAAGGGTTAATCTTGCTCGACAAACGGACACTATAGCCAGAAGAACACGACAATTGCCCAGCAACCCAGTCTCCCAATCTTCCCCCCGAGTCGGTCTGTGAGAGCTGATTGTGAAGGTTAGTCTGCCAGCTCTCTCCTGAGAGAATGTTCCTGTATTTCAAGTTGTCCAGACAAATTTATCCAAAGAAGACACAGAAAGAAACAGAACGAACGACAGAGAGAGAGGAGGGAGAGAAAGAGAGAGAGAAAGAGAGAGAGAAACAGAGAAAGAGAAACAGAGAGAGAGAGAGAAAGAGAGAGAAAGAGAGAGAGAAACAGATAGAGAGAAAGAGAGAGAAAGAGAGAGAAAAGAGAGAAAGAGAGAGAAGAGAGAAAGAGAGAAACAGATAGAGAGACATACAGACGGAGACAGAGAGAGGGAGAATGTGAGAGAGAGAGGGAGAGAGAGACAGGCAGGCAGACAGACAGACAGAGAGAGAGGGAGAAAGGAGAGAGAGAGGAACAAAGAGAGACAGAGAGAGAGAGGAGAAGAAGAGAGAGAGAGAGAGAGACAGACAGACAGACAGGTAGACAGGCAGACAGACAGACAGACAGACAGAGAGAAGGAGAAAAGAGAGAGAGAGGAACAGATAGAGACAGACAGAGAGAGAGGGAGAGACAGACAGACAGAGACAGACAGAGAGAGAGAGAGAGAGAGAGAGAAACAGACAGACAGATAGACAGACAAAGACAGAGAGAACAGGGACAGACAGATACGGATTTGAATGAAGGGGAGTAGGGAGGGGGTTGACAAACAGAAAAACATACAGACAGGCAGACAGAGACAGACAGACATACAGACAGACAGAGACAGACAGACAGACAGACAGAAACAGACGGACAGACAGACAGAGACAGACAGACGGACAGACAGACACAGACAGACAGACAGACAGAGACAGACAGACGGACAGACAGACACAGACAGAGAGACAGAGACAGAAAGACACAGACAGACACAGAAAGACAGACAGATAGACAGACAGACACAGACAGACACAGACAGACAGACACAGACACAGACATAGACATAGACATAGACAGACAGACAGACAGACAGACAGAGACACACACACACACACAGACAGACAGACAGAAAAGTGGACTGGAGATAAAAGCAATGAGGAAACAAAGAACAAAACTAAAATGAAATTGGAAATGTTACGCCTGATTTCAGTCTGTGCGGTTTTTTTTTTGTTGTTGGTTTTTTTTTGTTAAACTTGAACTAAAGTCAATTCCCTGGCGAGTTCAAATTCCTCAGTCTGGCAGTTGTGTTTCTGAAGAAAACAGTCAACACAAAGCTTCGCCCACGTTGTGTTTGCGAAATTTGTTTATATTGTTTTGTCGCTGGTAGACTTTTAACTTTTCTCTAGACATTTGGCAATATTGTCTGGTCCAGAAAATACAGTTTTTCTCATATTGTTTTTCACTGTGATATTGTAAATTGTCTGTTTGTCTGATCCAGAAAACAGTTTTCTCTCTCTTTTTTTTTTTTTACCAAGTAATACTCTAAATTATTTTTTCCTTATCCAGAAAACACAAATTTTCCTGTCTGTTTGTCTGATCCAGAAAACAGTTTTCTCTTTTTTTTTTAACCAAGTAATACTGTAAATTATTTTTTCCTTATCCAGAAAATACAAATTTTCCTCATGTTTTTTCGACGGTAATATTGTATATTATCTTTTTGTCTGATCCAGAAAACAGTTTTTCTTATATATTTTTTTCACAGTAATATTGTAAAATGTCTGTCTGTCTGATCCAGCAGACAGTTTTTTTCATATATTTTTTTTAGTAATATTGCAGAAATGTCTTTTTGTATTCTTCGTCGTCTCTTTTGCTGCCATTTTGGATTTGCGTCTGTCTTGTCGGTTGATTAGTTGGCAAATTGGCTGGCTTGTTAGTTGTGCAGTCGTTTGTTTGTTTGTTTGTTTGCTTGTCTGTCTGTT